>VWZS01001366.1:148951-160890 GCA_013397075.1 Rhabdornis inornatus
CGGGGAAGTGGGACTGGGGGTCCGGGGGTCTCTCAGGGTCCTGGGCATGGGGGGAGGGAGGTGACATGGGGTGGTCCCTGGAGGGTGACAGTTCGGGGGTCTCCGGGAGAGCTGGTTCGGGGGGACTGAGGGGTCCCCCAGGGGAGGTGGGCTGGGGAAACCCCCAGGGGTGCTGGCTCTGGGAGTCAGGGGTGTCCCTCTGGATCGTAGGAATGGATGACAGCTCGGGATGGTGGGGGGATGCCCCAGGGATGCCGGTTCACACGGATGAAGGGACCTCCCAGGGATGCTGGTTCTGGGAGAGGTGGAACTGTGGAACCCCTCATAGGTGCTGGTCCTGGAGGTTCCCCTGGGGTGTCTATTCAGGGGGTCTCCCTTTGGTCCTTGGGAAGGTGGGCATAGGGGCACGCGGGGGTGGCAGCCATATCCCTGTGGAACTGGGGTTTGGGGAAATCCCTCGGGGCTCCCGGGGGGTCCTGAGCGGGTGCCCATTCCCTGGCCACCCTTTGGCCAGGGTCGTGGCCAAGCCCCTGACCCTGAATCCCCCGCAGGTGTCGGGCAGCCTGCGGCAGAAGGCGGTGCCGGGCACGGCCCCGTCGGAGCTGCAGGAGCTGCAGAGCCGCACGGAGCGAGCGGAGCGGCGGCTCCTGGCCTGCGAGAACCTGGTCGGGGAGCTGGGCAGCGGCCTGGCCGCCCTGGGCACCGTCCTGCAGGGCTACGGGCAGCTGCAGCAGCGCCTGCTCAACCTGGAGAACCTCCTCAAGAACAGGAACTTCTGGATCCTGCGCCTGCCCCCCGGCTCCAGGGGGGAGATCCCCAAGGTAGCAGCAGCCGTTTTCCAGGGATCCTGAGGGACTGTGGAAGGGTTGGGGGCCGAGCTCCTGTGTGTCCCATAGTGAGGCTGGATGTGTCCCGAGCCCCATGGTTCCAGGGGAATTCCCTGTCATTCCAGGTGCCGCTCACCTTCGATGATATCTCGGTGTATTTCAATGAGCTGGAGTGGGAGAGGCTGGAGCGCTGGCAGAAGGATCTGTACAGGGCCGTGATGAGGGGCAACTACGAGACCTTGGTGTCCCTGGGTAAGGCTTGGGGGGCTGTAGCTCATGGAATCATGGAGCAGCCTGGGTTTGAAAGGCTGTGAGGTGGTGAGGCCCTGGCACAGGTTACCCACATCCCTGGAAGTGTCCAAGGCCAGGCTGGATGGGGCTTGGAGCAACCTGGGATAGTGGAGGCTGTCCCTGACTTCCACTAGAGGGAAATGTTCCAGCCAAAGCTTTTCCCTCGTTTGGGATTTTAGTTCATGTTCTGCTCGTTAAGATCCTCTCTGTCTCAGCTGCGTCTGTGTTTGGAAATGGATCTTGCCTTGGAGACAAGGAAGTGTTTGGAGTAGGGATGAGGTGTTTGTGTCTCTGCCAGGAGTGGGATAGGGGACAAGAGTCACTGCTGGAATTGCTTGGCTAAAGACATGGCCAAATGCTAATCAACCCCCCATCCTCTGCCCCATGCCCAGACTACGCCGTGTCCAAGCCTGACATCCTGTCCTGGATAGAGAGGGATGAAGAACTCAGTGACAAAGAGGGTCAGGAGCCCCCATGGACACAGTCTGGGGATGGTCAGGAGCCCCTCCAGGCAGCAGAAGAGATGGACAAGGCAGATGAGGCGCCAGGAGATGAAACCCCCATGGAAGCTGCCCCAGGTGGGTGCCAGGAGGAGGTGGCTGTTCCTGGAGATCTCGCCTTTGTTAGGAAGGAAGTGCTCACTCCACGGATTAAAGCACCCCGGAGCACCATGAATCTTCATTCCAAGAGGAATGGTTGTGCTTGGTTGGATGAATCCTACAGAGAAAAGAAGTCAAAGCCTTCAGGAGGGTCTGGAGCAGTAGGAAAGGCCTCCTGTAAGACTCAGGCTTCCAGAAACATTCCTGCCTGCTGTGGAGGGACAGGAAACATGCTGGAAAGTGAGGAACTGGGAGCTGAGGTGGGAGGAGGAGGCTGGAGCTGCTCCGCTTGTCCTGGGGAAACAGAGGAGTTTGGGGAGCCTTGGGGCATGGATTTAGAGTGAGAAAGCTGGGCGGGGCGGGAAGGTGGGAGGTGCTGGAATGGGGCAGACACACCCAGACAGAGCTAGGAACAGCAGAGATATGAGAAGAGCCATGGTTGTGGGCTCTTTCCTGCAGGATTCAGGAGCTGGGAAGCTTAAAGACACCCTAGGAGAAGCTGGGCAGGTGCTGTCCCATGGGAAAACTCACCTGGAGTCCAGGTGGGAGTTTGGGGGTTGGATTGGAGGAAAGGAAAAGGGACACGGAGGGACATTTCCTTTGGGGTTCATGGTCTGTTACTTGGAGCTTCTCTCCTGTGTGGATCCTGCCACTGGGCCAAGGAGGCGGCTCTGCCATTGGGGTTGGAGCTGTTTGTGTCTCTGCTGGGGCTGGGAGAGGGGACAAGGGTCACTTTGGGAATCTGGCAGAATAAAGGTGCAGCCAAATCCTAATAAAGCCCCTGTTCTCTGCCCCGGGAGCAGATGGTGCCAAGTCCAAGCCCAACGGCCAGACCTGCATCAAGAGGGATGAAGAGACCAGCAATGAAAAGGGTCCAGAGCCCTCATGGACACAGAATGGGGACAGCCAGAAAACCCTACATATACAGACTGGAGACAGCCAGGAACCCCTAGAGACACAGACTGGGAACAGCCCAAAATCCCCACGGACACGGAGTGGGAACAGCCAAAAAACCCCACAGAGCCAGACTGGAGACAGCCAGAACCCGCCACAGACACAGATTAGGGACAGCCCAAAGTCCTCATGGACACGGAGTGGGAACAGCCAGAAACCCCCACAGACACAGACTGAGGACAGCCAGAAACCCCCATGGACACAGACTGGGGACAGCCCTAAGTCCACATGGACACGGAGCGGGAACAGCCAGAAAACCCTGCAGAGACAGACTGAGGACAACCAGAAAACCCCAGAGATACAGACTGAGGACAGCCAGAAAACCCCATGGACACGGAGTGGGAACAGCCAGAAAACCCTGCAGAGACAGACTGAGGACAACCAGAAAACCCCAGAGATACAGACTGAGGACAGCCAGAAAACCCCATGGACACGGAGTGGGAACAGCCAGAAAACCCCACAGACACAGACTGAGGACAGCCAGAAAACCCCATGGACACAGACTGGGGACAGCCCTAAGTCCACATGGACACGGAGCGGGAACAGCCAGAAAACCCTACAGATAAAGACTGAGGACAGCCAGAACCCCCCACAGACACAGACTGGGGACAGCCTGAAGTCCACATGGACACGGAGTGGGAACAGCCCAAAGTCCCCACAGACACAGAGTGGGAACAGCCCAAAACTCCCACAGACACAGAGTGGGAACAGCCCAAAGTCCCCACGGACACAGAGTGGGAACAGCCCAAAACTTCCACAGACACAGAGTGGGAACAGCCCAAAGTCCCCATGGACACAGAGTGGGAACAGCCCGAACTCCCCACAGGCACACGCTGGGGACAGCCAGACACTGCCTCAGACACAGACTGGGGACAGTCAGAACCCCCTCCAGACAGGTGTCCACAACAATCAGAAGCCCCCACAGACACCAGAAGAGATGGAGCAGCAGGAAGAGGCTTTGGGAGAGGATCCCATGCCCATGGAAGCTGGCCCAGGTGAGTTCCAGGGGTGCCAGGGAGGATATACTTCCCCTCCCCCAGCTCTCCGGGGCTCTGGTGGCGTCCAGGGCAGAGGGCATGGCCCTGGTGCTTGGAGAGGCATTGCCAGGGAGCCTTGGGATGCTGTCATGGGACGGTGGAAGAGAGTCTGGACATGGGAATGCAAGCTATGGAGGTGGTGAGGTGAGGCTGCTCCATGAGGTGATGGCATGTGGCATCTTGGTGTCCTTCCTCCCAGCCCTCCCTCTGCTTTCGGTCCATGTGTGGCCTCACTCCTGACACCTTCCGGCCTTTCCATAGAATTGCTGGGGTTGGAAAAGCCCTCTGAAACCATTGGGTCCAGCTGTCCCCCAGCACTGCCAAGTCCCCATGTGCCCAGGTGCCACATCCACATGGCTTCTAAATCCCTGCTGGAATGGGGACTCCACTGCTGCCTGTTGCAGGGCGGGACAGTCCTTTCCAGAAGGAATTTTCCTGATAGCTGATCCACATCCTGGCTCTTGAGCTGCAGCCTTCTCCAGCTCTTCCACACACTCCCAGCAATCCCTGGTTCATAATTCTGGAGCGGGGACCTGGGAAGTCTCCATGGGTCTTTCAAATCCCTGTTCCCTGCAAACAGAATTCCCCATCCTGATGATGAACGTGATGTCCGTGGGGGACAATCAGCGAGGGATGGTGGCAGAGGAGGACCTGGAGATGGAGGAGGACCTGGCAGAGCCTGACACTGGTGAGTCACCCTGTGCTGGGGACACGGGGCCTGGCAGGCAGGTGGGAAGCAGCTTCCAGAGCTGATGGGCTGGAAATAGGGAGGGAAAATGAAGTTTCTGGGGTTCCTTTTATTTTTTCCTGCAACACCATGTGGGTTTAGATGTGGGTCCCTTGTGCCACTGGTCCCAATGGCACCCACAGAGGGCTCAGCCTGGGAGCCCTTCAGGGATGGACACTCCATCCCTGCCCTGGGCTGCTGTGCCAGGGCTAGACAGCCTTTTTTGGGAAGGAATTCTCCCAATATGCAATCTGAACCTCCCCTGGCACAGCTTGAGGCCATTTCCCCTTGCCCTGTCCCTGTTCCCTGGTAGCAGAGCCTGACCTCCCCCCCCCGGCTGTACCCTCTTGTCAGGGAGTTGTGCAGATCCAGAAGGGCCCCCCTAAGCCTCCTTTGCTCCAGGCTGAGTCCCTTTCCCAGCTCCTTCAGCCACTCCTGGTGCTCCAGCCCCTTCCCAGCTCTGTTCCCTTCCCTGGACACGCTCCAGCCCATCAATGTCTTTCTTGTCATGAGAAGCCCAGAGCCGCCCCCGGGACTGGAGGTGCTCAGCAGTGCCAGCACAGGGAGGGGCCCTGGTGCTGTGTCACACCCGTGCTGGCACCACAATGGTGTCTCTCTGTTCCAGAGGAAGCCTCACCCATGGAAGATGAAACGCTGTGCGAAGGGGCTGCTCCGGAGGACATCAAGGTGAAGGAAGAGGAGCCTGAGCTGCTGGCAGAGGAATCCACACCCTCTCCCGGCTCAGAGATCCAGAAATGTCCCAAAAATGAGCTGGTGAAAGCCAAGAGCAAGAAGAAGCCGAACCGGTGCGAGACCAGCAACCTCCTGATGGGCAACTGCCGGCGCGGGTACGTGCGGGAATGGTCCCATCCCTGCACGGAGTGCGGGAAGCGCTTCCGCCTCAAGATCAACCTCATCATCCACCAGCGCAGCCACGCCAAGGAGGGGCCCTACGAGTGCCCCGTGTGCGAGATCGGCTTCAGCAACAAACGGCACCTGGACCTTCACCGCAGCATCCACGTCAAGGACAGGGCCTTCGGGGCCAAGGTCTGGGGCAACGTCCACCCCGAGCTGCGCATCCGCCCGCGCAGGGACCTGTGCGGTGGCACCCACGGGCTGGGCAGCGGTGGCCACGCTGGGGGGGCCTGGCTGGGCCAGCCCAAGGAGGAGCCGGACAGAGAGGGCCTGTCCGGCTCTGGGTTCGCACGGCCGCCCGATTCCAGGCTGAAGTGCCCCTACTGCAAGAAGTTCCTGTCCTGCTCCGTGTCGCTGCGGCGGCACCTGCAGACCCACGCGCGGGACCGGCCCTACTGCTGCAGCTCCTGCAACAAGTGCTTCACCCGCAGCAATCACCTCCTGCGCCACAAGAAGATCCACGAGCGGGCTCTGGCTTCACTCCAGAGGGAGGCCAACGCCCAGCCCCCTGCTGCTATCCCGGCATCCCTGCAGCACGGGGCTCCCGAGGCCGACAGGAGCCTTTCCCAAGGGAACGGCAGCCCTGAGGCTGCAAAACCGAGCCTGCCCAATGTGCTGCTGTTGGGAGCGACACCACTGGAGAGCTCGGGCAAAGGCTCCCCGCTCCCTGACTGCATCAGGAAAGCTGTGCAGCCCGTGGTCCAGCTGGGATCGAGGGCAGTGGCTTCAGAAATGACCCTGGGACAGATCTGAGCTGTGCGTGTCCCCAGAGAGAAGCTGCGAGTTTGTTTGGTTTGCACCTGGTGGGACACCGAGATTGGGAATCTACTGCGTTTTAGGAGCTTCCTGGGTTGTAGAAAGAATGGGAAGCTTGGAGACCACAACAGAGAGCAAATTGCAGAAGCCTCCAGTGATCCATAATGCTTCACCATTTCACTGACTTGTTCCCGTTGGCTGATGCTTGGAATTTTCCTAAGCTGACATTCCTGAGAGATGACCAGGTGAATCCTGGTCAAAGAGGAGCAGAGCTTTCGCATTCCTTGATGTTAGAGCTGACCCCTTGCTTTTGGGAACACAATTGAAGAGGGCAGGGAGAAGGGAAAGAAGCTGGCAGCATTTCCAAACAGCCCTTTGCTCCATGGACCAAGCTTCCTGAGACACCAGATGGAGAGTGACATCTCTGAGACTCCACCACATCCTGGCCACCCTTGCTACCCCCCACCCTGGGGAGATCAGCCAACACCCCCTCCAGCAGGTTGGGAACACTGGAGCTTTGCACTGGAAGATCCATAGGACAAACCAAACCCCAGTATTCTGTGCTGGTGTATTCCAGGGATCCCGGCAGGTCCGTCAGGGAGGCCACAGGCACCCTCAGGACCATCCTGCATGGGTGCAGAGTGATTTTAGGAATACTGGATGGGTCAGCCAGCCCCATGCTGCAGCAGCACCCCTGATCCTTGTGGATCCGCCTGCACAGAGCAGCCCCTCAGCTCTGGAGGAAACTCCTACTCTCCCAACCGCAGCTCGTCCCCTTTTGCCCAGAATCCCACCAGAATGAATCCTATGGGAAAACAGTTCTGCAGCTACCTCATGCGGGGAGAGGGGGGCCTGCCCAGAGGCAGCCAGTGGAAGCCAGGCCTGGTGCTGCTTGTGTCCCCAGAGCCACCAGAGCTGTGTCCATGGCCAGAGCCCCACGTGCATCACGTGCTGGGTGTGCACAGGGAGCTCATCCCATCCAGAGCCATCGCCACACGGACCCAATGGAGCAGCTGCTGGGACTCTTGCATTTAGTTTTCCAGGTTTTTTTGTTTTCTTTGAGTTGTTTGATGTAATTATTTGGTATCTTGAGATCTCTGTCCCTCTCTGAGCAGTGAACAGTTGTAGGCTTTTCCCATCTTTCATTCCGAGTCACTCCCAGGGTATGATGGTGCTGCTACGGGAAGCTTTGGGAGCTGAGGGAACACTTGTTCTACATCCAGGTGTGATCCTCAGCCACCTCCTGCTCCATGGGACAGACAGCAGCATCCAAGCTGCTCCACAGGAATATACATGACATCCCACTGCTCCTCTGGGCTGGTGTGTCACAATGCCACTGGGATTGCAGTGTGGAGTATTCCCAGACTGCAGCAGTAGCCGGGAGGGGTGACAGTGGCGGTGGGGGGTGTTTGATGCCTTGTGGACATGTGACCATGGATCTGGCAGTGAGCCAGTGACTGGTTATCCCTGTTATCCCTGCCCAGATAGAGATCCAAGTGCTCCCTAGTTGATCCCAGGGGCATGGCTGAACTGGTGTGCTGGTGTTGCCAGTGGGTGAATCCCCCCAGGCCAGCAGAAGGACCAGCAGCCCCAGCCTGGCATCTGCTGTGACCGGGAGCAGCATTTTCTATGACATTCCTGATCCCTTTCTCAGGCTGTGGAATCAATAAAGTATTTGTCTCTATGTCTGGCTGCTTTGGGGGCTGTACTGTGGGCACAGAACTGGGATCAGCCAGCAGGAGGGTTTTGGGAGTCACTGCCAGCAGCTCCAGGGCCCCAGGGCACTGGGAGAGTTGTGGAATCGCAGCCAGGAAGGACGAGTTGCCCAGCGGAGCAGGGAAGGGCAGGGGATGGAGAGGCCCTGACCACCATGGGTCCCTCAGCACTGCCAGGGAGTCCCATGGTGCCCAGATTCTATGGAGGATCCTGTGGAGGATTCCTCTGGACTGCTCCACATTCCCATCACACATTCCCAGCAGGTAGCTCTGCATTCCTCCCCTGATGGCCCCGTCCCTGTTGAGCCAGAGATGTCAACCCCCAGCTGCCCAGGAGCACAACAGGAGACCGAGTCAGCTCAGTCTTTCATCTGGTTCTCTTTCCGGCTGGTCCTGCCACCCAGCCCCCACAGCCTTCTCAGGGCTATCAGCTGCCCCCAGGCCACTGACCACCCCCTGCACAGTGGTGGTATTCAAACAACCCCAGTTCCACCCTGGGATGTGGCACAGCCGCTCCTCTGCTGAACCCGCGGGCGGCGGCACCGCCCGGCTCGGCTCCAGCCGCTGACCCTCCCCTCTTGTGCTGCCTCGTGGCCAGTCCCATCCCAGCCTGGGCCCTTCCCTGCCGGAACAGCACAGGAGGCTCCCCCCTCCTCCCGCTCCTCCTCCTGAGTCCCAGGTGGTGCCACAAGTCCCACAGCATCATGGACAAACTCCGGGCGCTTCCACAAGTCCCAGCTGCCCGGTGTGTCCCACGCGGAAGAACCACTGTCCCTTCCCTTCTCCAGCCCTCTGGCTACCGATTGTCCTGACTCAGAGCCTCGCAGGGCTCCAGCTCCGGTTCGTGTCCCGGCAAGCTGCCGGCCGGAGAGGTGGCCACGGCGTGCACCTTCTGGTGGTGGTTCAGCGACTGCCGGTGCCGGAAGCTCTTGGTGCAGCCGTGGCACTGGAAGGGGCGTTGCTGGGTGTGCCGGCGCTGGTGCTCCTCCAGCGACGTTTTCTGGGGGAAGCTCTCGGCGCACTCGATGCAGCGGTAGAGCCGCTCCCCGGTGGCGCTGGCCCGCGCCGGCCGGCCCGGCCACGCGCTGCGGAGCTGCGGCCCGTGGATGCGCTGGTGCTTCTGCAGGTGGTGCTTCTGCACGAAGCCCTTGCCGCAGGCAGGGCAGCGGTACGGCCGCTCCCCGGTGTGGATCCGGTAGTGCTTGTTGAGGTTGGATTTCTCGTTGAAGCTCTTGCCGCAGGCCGGGCACTGGAAGGGCCGCTCGCCCGTGTGCAGGCGCTGGTGCCGCAGCAGCGCGGCGTGGTGGGCGAGGCTCTTCCCGCAGGACGTGCAGATGAAGGAGCCGTTGCTCTTCCTCGCCCGGCTCTGCTGCCGCGCCAGGAGGTTCCGTGTCAGCCGGACGCTCTTCCAGCCCGGCGGCAGCGCCCCAGGATCGTCCTGGGGACTCTGCTGCTCCCAGCCGGGCTGCGGCGAGGCCACCTCGGCCGCGGGGTCTTCTCCCAGCGGCATTCCCTGGGCAAGGGCGAACGGCTGCTCCGTGCCCGCACCCAGTGCGTGCTCGGTGGGGAAGGGCAGGCCCGGGGCAGGGTGAGCCTCCACCGGCACCACCACCGGCTTGAATTCCCCCAGGCAGAACTCCCCCAAGCCCGCTCCGGCCGCCTTGGGCCCGGCCACGCCGTGGCTCTCCCAGGAAACCGGCTGCTCCTGGCTGAGGGGAACCTCCTCGTCCAGCCTGACCGCGGGCACCATCGGCAGTGCCAGGAGCTCAGCTCCGTCCTCCTGCGGCTGCTGCTCTTCCGTCTTGATCACAATCATCTCACCTGCGGAGAGACTGCAGTTCATGCCGGGAAAGGAAGTCCTCCCCATGCCTGCAGCTCCAGAGTGGGAGTGGGAGCAGAGCTGAGAGGGACTGGCAAAGAATGAAAGGGAGCAGGAAGGGATTCCCAGGAGGAGGTGAGATGAAGGGGGGTTGTCAGGGCAGCTTGTTGGACCTCAGGGACATCATGGAATAACAGAATTCGTGATCTTGGAGGGCTTTGCAAACCTCGCTAAGTCCAATCATCAACCAAGCACTGCCAAGGCCACCACTGACCCGTGTCCCCAGCTGCCACATCCGCACAGCTTTTAAATCCTTCCAGGAATGGAGACTTCACCCTCCACTGCCCTGGGCATGCTGGACTCAATGGACACTATGGACTGACAATACAATCCTCACACAAAAGCCAAACCAGAGAGAATGTGAAGGCAAAGCTGAGGTGCAGAGTCCTCCATCCTGGAAAGAACCCCATCAGGAGTGGCAGGAGTTTAAGTGGGTGAATCCAGGGAAAAGGATCAAAGCAAGGCCTCCCCAAAGCAGGAGGGAGCATCCACCCACAGGTACCCAGCTCCAGAGCCATTCCCACGGAGCCTTGCCCCAGGTTTTCCCATTTTCCATCCTTAAGAACTTTGCCCAATCTGGGCAGGTTGTCAGTGCCCATCCTCAGCCCCCCTCACTGTCACTCACTGTCACCAAGCTGTCCTGGCACCGCTCCTTTCTCCGGCAGCCTGGGGCTCCCTGGATCCTCCCTGTCCTCAGCTGGTGGCAGCAGTGCAGGTTTGGAACCAGCGTCCTCGGACCCTGGGAAGGAGGGAGCAATGGGATGAACTGCTGGCAGTGGGGACCAGCCAAAGTGGGGTCCTGGAATTCCAGGACATCTGATCACACTGGCCACTGGCAGCCAAACCAGGCACGTGATTTTTATTTATCCCAGCAAGTGCCTGGTGGACATTCAAGCTCTAAAATTTCAGCCCAAAATTAATGAGTACTAAAATGTAGGACTCTCTGCAGCAAATCCCTGCAGGGTGATCCATGTACAGCCCATATCCCAAGAAAAAACAGTGCAGGAACAGTGCTGGTAGGCTGCAGGACATGTCACCTGGAATCTCCCCATGTTCCACGTGGGGAGGGTTTGGAAGCTGCATCAGCCCAGGGATGACAATGCTTCTGACATTATCTGAGTGATCCTCACCGAGAGGGACCATGGCCTCGTAATTCCCCTTCCTGGCGATCCCACGGAGCTCCTGGATGTCCACACTCCCCAACTCCTGCTCCGGCAGAGCGCCTGCCTCACCCTCGCCTGCTGCTGGCACCTGGAAGTACAGGAGGCTCCACCTGGGGGTCCCCACTGAGCCCCTCCCCGAGCCCCTGGGGGTCTGGAGCTCCTATGGACAGAGCCATGTCATGGGGGACATTCTCAGACATCACAGCAAGGCTCAGCTGTTCCTGGGGCAGATTCCCAGGATCCATCCCAGCAGCCAGGTGAGCAGTGACCCCTCAGGTGGGAGTGGGACAGGTGGCACCATCCCACACCACCCCAACATGGCTGAAACACTTGGGGCAGGTGTTCTGCTCACCCTCTTCCCTGGGGACAGGCACAAGCATCAGAGGAGCTGTGTCCATCTGGCCCCGCACAGCTCCTGAGAGCCAACAGCACATCCATGGCCACATGGCCACCTGGGGCACTTCGGGCACATCTCTGTTACCTGCGGCCTGTCCCCGTCACCCTGGGCACATCCCTGTGAGCTGGGACACATCCCTGTCCATCTTTGGCACGTTCCCATTAGCTGGGGCTTGTCCCCGTTTGTCACCGCAGGCATGTCCCTGTCACCGCATCAGCTGGAGCTTGTCCCCATTACCTACACCCCATCCCTGTCACTGAGGGCACATCCCTGTTCCCTGGGACTCATCCTCATTGCCATGAGCCCATCCCTGTCACCATGGGCTCACCCCCATCCCCGTTACCCAGACCTTGTCCCTGTGACGGCCGGCATGTCCCCAGAGCTTGTCCCTCTTACCGTGGGCTCAGCCTGATCCCCATTCCCTGGCACCCGTCCCTTTCCTCATTCCCTGGGGCTGGTTCCCGTCCCCCGGGCCCATCCTGTCACCGTGAGGGCCCGTCCCGGTTCCCTGGGCCCCGTCGCGGCTACCTGTGTCCTCTCCCTGGCGGTGCCGGTGCCCGTGCCGGTGCCCGTGCCGGTGCCGGTGCGGTTGCCCCCGCAGCGGCAGCGGCGGAGCTGGCGCTGGATGCGGCGGAGGCGGCGGGAGTTGTCCCTCAGGAGCGCGGCCAGCCGCGCCCCG
>VWZS01001366.1:167461-195411 GCA_013397075.1 Rhabdornis inornatus
GGATGGATGGATGGATGGATGGATGGATGGATGGATGGATGGATGGATGGAGAAGTGGCTGAGGGCAGCTCCCAGAGGGTCGGGGTCAATGGCACAGGGTATGGCTGCAGGTCTGGGCTCTGCTGGGCTCAGTATTGTTTGCCTGGTTCATCACTGGCCTGGGTGAGGGGGTTGATGCCTCCTCAGGAGGCTTGCCCAGGGATCAAAGCTGCAAGGAGTGGCCGATCCCCCCAAGGGCTGTGTAGCCCTTCAGAGGGACCTCGGCAGGTTGGAGATGGGCAGAGAGGAAACTTCTGGAATTCGACAAGGGCAAGCGCGGGTGCTGCACCTGGGGAGGAACAACCCCAGGTACCTGCACAGGCTGGGAGTAACCTGCTGGAGCAGCTCCGTGAGGAAGGAACCGGTGTTCCTGGGTGACAATGAGCTGTCCCTGAGCCAGCAGAGTGTCCTGGGGATGAGAGGTCAATGGGATCCTGGGTGCATTGGGAAGAGCATTCCCAGCAGGTCAGGAAGGAATCCTGCCCCTCTTCCCAGTCCTGGAGGATCCTCTGGGGTGCTCTGTCCAGCTCTGGATCCTCAGCACGGCAGGGACGGGGAGCTCCCGGAGGAGAGCCAGCGGAGGCTGTGGAGATGAGGAAGGGCTGGAGCATCTCCATACCCAGGAAAGGCAGAGGGAGCTGAGGCTGTTCAGCCTCGAGAGGAGCCCCAGCTGAGAGGAGCCCTCAGTCCTGGGTGTCCTTGGCTGTCCCTGTCTGTCCCTGGGTGTCCCTGTCTGTCTCTGGGTGTCCCTAGGTGTCCCTGAGTGACCGTGTCTGTCCCTGAGTGTCCGTGGGTGTCCCTCAGTGTCCCCGTCTGTCCCTGAGTGTCCCTGAGTGTCCCTGAGTGCAGGGAGGGTCAGAGCAGTCCCAGGCTCTGCTCCAGAGCGCAGCAGTGGCACCAGAGGAACGGGCAGGGACTGATCCCAGGAACTGCCCCTGCACAGGAGGCAGAACTTCTGCCCTGGGCAGGGATCGAGCTGGAACAGAGACCTGAGAGGGGCTGGAGTCTCCTTCCTGGGGATACTCCAGAATTATCTGGATGTCATCCGGAGCCCTGTGCTCTGGGATGGCCCTGCTGGAGCAGGGAGGTGCCACCAGGTGCCCACTGTGTTCCCTTCCATTCCGGAATTCTGGGATTCTGTGTCCCGCCGGGAAACGCCGCTGCGGTGGAACCCGGGGGGGGGGATTTCCTGCCCCTCCGCTCAGCGTCAGCTCCTTCCCGGTGACTGACAGCTGTCAATCACGGCGGGGGCTGCCGGCCGGCGGGGGCCGCTGTGGCGGCGGCGGAAGCGGAGGAGGAAGAGGAAGCGGCGCTTCTCGGCGGCAAGGAGCGGCGGCGGGCAAGGAAGGGCCGGTCCTGCGGAGAGCTCCAGCTCCGGGGCGGGAGGCGCGGGAAGGACCGAGCCGGCCCCGGTGTGCGGCCGCCCAAGCGGGGCTCGGCTGCCCCGCTGTTTCCTTTCCCCAGCCCCGGTGGCCCTGCGCTCCGTTTGTCCCGGTGCGGGGATGGAGCTGGCGGGCGGCAGCACCATCTCGCTATGGACCGTGGTGGCGGCCGTGCAGGCGCTGGAGCGCAGCGTGGCCGCACACGCGTCCCGTCTCTTCAGCCTGGAGCACCGCGCCGGCAACAGCGAGAAGAAACACCTGGACTGCGAGAAAATGGTCGGGGAGTTCGGGAGCCAGCTGGAGAGCAAGTGCGCGGCCATGGGCACGCTCATCCAGGAGTATGGGCGGCTCCAGCGGCGCCTGGAGAACATGGAGAACCTGCTGAAGAACAGGAATCTCTGTATCCTGCGGCTGCCCCCCGGGGTGGAGGTCCCCAAGGTAAGGGATGGGTCTTTTAGGGGTCTGGGGGGGACGGGGAAAATCTGTTGGATTTTGCCCTTTTCTGACCCAGAGATGGGACAACTGAGAGGCGTTTTAAAAAACTCTTATTCCATTCTCAGTCTCATATGAAAAGAGACTTTCTGTCAAACCCTAAAAACTCTCTACAAATCCATTTCCCACACTCCTCACCTCTCCTGGCAGCCTTCCGCCATGGAAATCATTCCACGATCTCTGCCAAGATTTCTTCTGTCGCCTGTCGTGCGAAGGCACAAAGCAGGAAGTGATTGCTTCTGTGTGTTGTTATATTCGGCTGACTTTCCCTGCCAAAGGATAGGCTGTCACTTTTTTACCGACAACGGGAAGTTCTTCCCCATTCTGAGATCCCCAATGGTATCAGGCTCCAGGGGGAACGAAGAATATTGTGGAATAACAATCTCCCAAAGTTTAGCCAAGATCCAGACTGTTACTCTCAGTGTCCAGAGGATGCCCCAAGGCGGGAATTTTTTTTCCCTGAGACCTGGTAACAGGGATAAGTAGGGAGTAGGATTCTCTGTGTTCTAGGAGCAGTGCTGAGTGTCACTTTTGGGATTGCAGGCCCCAGCTGTGGCGTTGGAAAATGATGCCACTGGCTTTTCCACTCAGGAGTGGGAGAACCTGGAGGAGTGGCAGAGGGAGCTGTATGGAAAGGTGCTGACAGGGAAGAGAGATGCCCCGGTCCTGCTGGGTGAGTGTTGCTGCTGGGTCAGTTACCAGCACTTTCTGGTTAGGAAGTCTTTCCCACACGTGGGAAGCAGATTTGTGGGAGCACAGTGAGGCCGCTGCCTGTGTTTGAGGACTCTCCGTGCTGCCCAGCCATGTGTTGTAGGTGATGGAGCTGGTTTGGGGAGCACTGCTGGGTGTGTTCCTCCCTGTGGATGCAGCAAGGAAACATTCCTTTCTCTGTTCCTTGTCAGACGATGTCATCTCCGAACCTGCCCTCCTGTCCCGGCTCCAGGGAGGAGAAGCGCCCTGCAGTGAGGAGGAGGCGGCTCCCAGAGAGATCCCAGCAGAACCAGGTGCAGGCAAGGGATGAATTAAAGCTTTAATCCCGGGGGTGAGCGTCATGTGGTGCTGTCACGACAGAGGCTGTCATCACACAGAGGCTGGCACAAGGTGATGGTCCTGGTTTGCTTGGAGGGAACTTCTTAGATCTCAAAAGGAGCAGGTTCAGGGGGACTTTTTATAACAGAGGGTGATAAAAAATGTAACAGGTTTGATTTTTAGGATTACAAGTCAGGAAGAAATTCTTGGCTGTGAGGAGGGTGAGGCCCTGGCACAGTTTGCCCTGTGGCTGCCCCTGGATCCCTGGAAGTGTCCAAGGCCAGATTGGACAGGGCTTGGAGCAATCTGGGATAGTGGAAGGTGTCTCTGAGTGTGGCAGAGGGTGGAAGAAGATTAACCCAAGCTCTCCTGGGATTCTGTGATCTGATTCCATGGTTTCTGTCATTGGCAGAGGCTCTGCTGTTTGAACTCAATGTGAACAGCTGGGACAGCAGAGAAGCTCAGGAAAACCAGGAGGGAAGAGCAGGGCTGGCTGAACCTGGCCTTGGTGAGTATTGTGGAAGGGCCTGGCCTCGAGGGTGTGGAGGACCCTCTGGAGCTGGGGGATACTGGAGGAACCCCTTCCCTGCAGGACAGAGCAGAGCTCCCAGAATCAGGAATGGGAGGTGCTGGAGAGGTTGTATGTGGCAACAGAGTGGGTGGGTGGGCACAAACTTCCTGGGGCAGCAAGGGAGGAGTCCAGTGGGGCTGCAGTAACCAGTAAAGGAATTTCCTCTTTCCCAGTAAAGGAGTTTCCTCTTCTCCTCAACAGACTGCAGCATTCCAGAGCCGAGCTTTGCTGTCATTGTGAAGCAGGAAGAGGAAGAGCCTTATGCAAAGGAGCAGGGAGCCATGGAGGGCATGGAGTTTTCCAAGCTTGGTGTGGGTGAGTTCTGAGTGATCCCACAGCATCCTGTGCTGCTGGAGATGTGGGAATGCCTGACATTCCTGCTGTGGGATGGTGGGTGCTGAGATGTGGGGGCTGAGGGGAGGCAGGCAGGGCACTGGGGAGACAGCAGGAGCCAGGCTGAGGTGGGGAGTGGGCAGGAAGCCCAATAAAAAGAGGGGTTTATTGTTGGGAAGGTGAAAGGGAGGATGAGGCACTGCAGGTGGGGGGACTGGAATACCTGGAATGAATCTCTCAGAATATGAGGAATCATTAAGTTGAAAACAATTCAGGGCAGGGAACTTGTTTCTGTCAACTTGAAAAATGCTGATTAAATTTGCAGCAGTGAAGACTTGATTTACAATAAAAAATGACATTAAGTTCTAAATGCTTTCTTTCAATCTTTTCTATTCTTCCAAATCATTTTACCTGCTGTAAATGGTAGTTTGTACTATTGTACCTTATGGATGGAGAGACAGAAGTTGACCTCAAATCAAAAAAAACCCATGGGATGCAATTGTTTTTAATTTTTTTTCAATACTGTGGTGGAACTTGAGCAGGAGAAT
Organism: Rhabdornis inornatus; assembly: GCA_013397075.1. NCBI lineage: Eukaryota > Metazoa > Chordata > Aves > Passeriformes > Rhabdornithidae > Rhabdornis > Rhabdornis inornatus. The sequence goes on from VWZS01001366.1 coordinate 171,856, forward strand.
GGTTCTCCATGTGTATATCGGAGATCCAAACAGGCCTGAAGTGTAAAAATGTCTAAAAATAAGGTATAAATAAGCTCACAATACAATTCTCACCCAGATCACATTAATCCTGCAGCCAGCAAAACATTTTCAGTGTTGTGGTTGTGATGGGTTGAAAGAAGGAAGAGAAAAAAATATTTAGTTTGTGGTTTGTTTTGAGGGTTTTTTTTTTATTTCTTGGTTCATTTCACTTGTGTTTTGACAGCAGCTGTTTGTTCTGGAACACGAGTTCAGGGAGGTTGTTGCCTTCCAGAGTCCCCATCAGTGCTGTCACAATAGTGGTAGAATACTGCAATTTATAGAGAGATTTAGACCCAAATATAGAGGGTAGCAAGGAGAGAATTTGAAAATAAACAGAATTAATAAATTAAAATGCCTACATAATAATGTTATTGTCTAGGTCACATGGAAATTGATTTCCTGTGGAAAAGTTGATCCTTTCTGGTTCAGCATAAAATTTGGGGTTTTCAGTCAAAATGCTCAATTGTGAAGAGCATTTTTAGCTTGCTCTTATCCAAGAATCCAGGGTTCTGTGGACTGTCAGATTATTTGAATGGAGTTGTTTCCTCCTGAGGAAATCCATGAAATCAGCAGTTCATCTCGCATCAAAATATCGTGGAGACATCAAACCTCTTGACTTGATGGTGTCATGGCAGTGGAACTGTTGGGGTTCTGCTGGATTTCATCTCCTTGTGGATTTAATCATTGGATAGGGAAAACAACTTCCAGTCACAATCTGCTTGGTCAGGAACAAATTAGTTTAAAACTCTCCTTAAAATTTTGGCTGATTTGCTGCTTTAGTGCAGAAAGAGGGAAAATTACACTCACTGTTCTGGTCCAGTTAGAACTTGGATCAAAACATTTTATAGCTTCATTTTTTTTAATATCTCAGTGCCGTAAATTGTAGGATAATATTGAGGCAAAGGCTTCCTGCTGGCAGAGGGCTGGGTTGGGTGGGATATTGGGAAGGAATTCCTGGCTGAGGGTGGGGAAGGAATTCCTGGCACAGGTTACCCAAAGAAGCTGTGGCTGCCCCTGGATTCCTGGTAGTGTTCAAGGAAAAGTTGGACAGAGCTTGGAGCAACCTGGAATAGTAGAAGTTGTCCCTGGCCATGGCAGAGGGTGGCACTGGATGAGCTTTAAGGTCCCACCCAAACCATTCCAGGATTCCTTAAGAGCAGGATGTATTCTAGGATAAAGAGGCAAATTTGTGGCCCCATGAAGCAGTGGAGGGACATTTGCAATTGCCCTGTGACCAGAATATCCTGAATTCTATTTGGGATCATCTCAGCAGCACTCCTGGATTATTTTATGAACAATCTGAGATGTCCTTTCTGGGCTGTTTCTGTCTTTTACATGCCCCATGTTTCATCACTTTTTGAAGCTGCCTTTGATATCAGATGTGACACAGTATTTTACAGTCAGTCACAGTTTCTCTGTTCCAGCCCAGCTCTCCTGAATTTCAGAGACAAATACATGTATATGTAGCAAATCTCTGAGCTATTTTGGGATTTGTGTTGTTTGAATTGCAAAAATAGAATTGTGAATTCAAGATGAAATGTGAAGTGACACAGAAAGACACTCCTTCTTCGGGGCTGAGAGGAAGAATAGAGATTGTCCCTATGCACAGGCAGAGTGATGCTTGCAGGAATCACAGAATCATGGAATTGTTGAAGCTGGGAAAGGTCTCTCACTGTCAAGTCCAGCCATGTCCCAGCACTGCCAAGGCACCACTAACCCATGTCCCAAAGTGCCACATCCACATGGCTTTTAAATCCCTTCAGGGATGGGGACTCCACCACTACCATAGGTACTCTGTGCCAGGGCTGGGCAGCCCTTTCCAGGAAGGAATTTTCCCAATATCCCACCTAAATGGATAGGGACCACAATCCCTCACATCTCTGACAGAATCCACATGTGCCTCGTGGCTCTGAGGGGGATTCTGTTCCCTCATGGCTCTGGATGGACCCCAATCCCTCACAGCTCTGAGGGGGACCCCGATCCCTCATGGCTCTGAGGGGGATTCTGTTCCCTCATGGCTCTGGATGGACCCCGATCCCTCATGGCTCTGAGGGGGATTCTGTTCCCTCATGGCTCTGGATGGACCCCAGTCTCTCATGGCTCTGACAGAGTTGGCCCTCACAGATTGGAGAGGACCCTATTCCCTCATGGCTCTGGTGAACCCAAATCCCTCAGAGCTCTGAGGACCCTGTTTGCTCATGGCTCTCCATGGAGCCTGAGCCCTCACAGATCTGAGGGGGATCCTGTTCCTTCATGGCTCTGAGAGGATCCCTGATGCTTCGTGGCTCTGAGCACCCTGTTCCCTCATGGCTCTGGGTGATCTCTCACTGCTCTGAGAGAATTGGCCCTCATGGATCAGAGAGGACCCTGTTCCCTCATGGCTCAGGGTAGAGTCCAATCTCTCATGGCTCTGAGGGGGATCCTGTTCCCTGATGGCTCTGGATGGAGCCTGATCTCTCATAGCTCTGAGGGAGATCCTGTTCCCTCATGGCTCTGGGCTGAACCCTGATCTCTCACAGCTCTGAGGACCCTGTTCCTTCATGGCTCTGAAGGGGAACCTGTTCCCTCACGGTTCTGGGTGGACCCCAGTCCCTCATAGCTCTGAGGGCCTTGTTCCTTCATGGCTCTGAGGGAGATCCTGTTCCCTCATGGCTCTGAGGCGGACCCTCTTCCCTCATGGCTCTGGGCAGACCCTGATCCCTCACAGCTCTGAGGGAAGACCCTGTTCCGTCATGGAGCGCTGTGGTTCAAGGTTCAGGTGCTCGTGTGGACAGGACGCAGTGAGGGTGGCCAGGGTCATGACAGGCGGTGAAGGATCCCCGTGGTGCTGCCCCGGCTGCCCCTCAGCTGCCATTCCCCACAGGGCCGGACAGCGCTGGACACAACACCCAGGCCCCGGCTGAGGGCAGGAACCGGCCGAGTGCCCGGAGCTGCGAGGACCGGGATGAGAGAGGGAATCCTGCAGATACCGGCACTGGTGAGTGGTGTCAGGGCCCGTGGGAGGGAGGGGGATGTGGGACACCAAGCACCTGCCAGGTTTGGGGGACATCTGGGGCGTGGGTCTGGAGAAAAGGAGGCTCAAGGGGGAACCCTCTGGCTCTGCACAACTCCCTGACAGGAGGGGACAGCTGGGGGGGTCGGGGTCTGCTCCCAGGGAATAGGGACAGGAGGAGAGGGAATGGCCTTGAGTTGTGCCAGGAGAGGTTTAACTGGATATTGGGAAAATTCCTTCCCCAAAAAGGCTGTCCAGTCCTGGCCCAGCTGCCCAGGGCAGTGGTGGAGTGCCCATTGCTGGAAGGATTTAAAAGTCCTGTGGATGTGGCACTTTGGTGGCCTTGGCTGTGCTGGAAGAATGCTTGGACTCAATGACCTTAAAGGGCTTTCCCAACCTCAACAGTTCCATTATTCTATGACCAGCATCTCTCCAAGGCACCTGCTGTGCTGGGTTTGGTCTTCCAGCTGCTGCTGTCAGCCATTCCATCCCCACCAGCCCTTCCAGGATGCTCCATCACACCCTTCTTTTCCCTCTCCTGGGAAATCCAGCAGCCCCCTTGGCCACTTGCACTGTAAAGGTGCAGAGCACTGGCCCATCTGCTTTTCTCTATTTATTCCACAGACTTTTATTTTCTTTTTTCTATAAGTTTCATGACTTACTCTGTAAGAACTCTCTTCTCATGAGTATTTCTCTGATGGGTGAGAAGCGGTGTGTGACTGAGAGGGATTGAAAAGGAAATAACAGAACTCCAGCAGCACCAAGAGAGAAACGAAACTCAAGGACAAGAATTCAAGTGGCTCTGGCCTCTCCTGAGGCCATGGAGAACGTGTTTTCACTTGCATGAAAATGTTGTGCATTTCTCAGGCTGCAACATCTGCTGAGGGTTTTGTAACCAACATTTCAGGTCTATTCAAGAAGCCTTGGTGAGCAGGAACTAGAACTGGAGCAAGGTTTTCTTTGCAACGTGAGCTAGAACAGAGCAGATCTGGCTGGGCTGGGCTGACAGTTGGAATTAATTTTGTATGGTGTTAAAATAACACTGGTTCCTGTTAACAGAAGACAGCATAATCCAGATTAAGCAAGAAGAGGAGTTGTGCACTGCAAATCGGAAGGAGGAGGCTGCAGAAGCTCCTGGAGAGCCCTGCCCAGGTGAGTAACTGCATACCTCAGAGGGAAAACGAAACAGAGGATAAAATTCCAGGCTGTGTGTGGGTTTTCCTTCCACCTCTGGTCATGTATTCCAAATCTTGGAGAAGTTTTGAGCAGACTTGCCAGCAGACCCGACAGGTGAGGGCTGGTGTTTCCCCTATACCTTCTCACAAACATTTTGCAGTTTGTGGCTGCATGGCTGGTTTTTACCCAAGTAAAAATTTAAGAGTTGTTTCATCCTTTCCTAAATTCCTTCAGGTTGCATTTTCCGTCCTCTCTTCCCTTCTGGGGTTTTCCTGGGTAAGGAGGAGCACACAGACTCTTCTGAAAGGCTGCAGAGCCCAGGGCCCTGTTCTTTGCCCTTTCACTTAGAACCTCTTTGTTTTACAAATCAGCTGCTCTGCTTTGCAGATTTTCCTCACTCTTCACAAAGGTAGTAGTGCTGCCTGTTGGCTCCACTGCAGCTGCACTTGGCTTCCTGTGTTTGTAGCCAGGTGGGATTTTTAGACCTTTTCAACAGGTTTCCCTAAAAAGCTGGGCTTAGGGGAGCTTGACTTGAGGTAACAGCCTCCAAAGCCCAGACCAGAGCAGGTTTTCAGCCTTGTGAAATCCTGAGTTTAGGCAGGTATGATACACTTCTCCTGGACTTCCTCCCTTAGCAGAACAAGGATTTTACGAGCCTGAGGCATCCAGTCAGACCAGGAAAGGCAGCGAGGTGGATGCCAGGGAGCTGCCAGGCACAGAGGGTGAAGACCTCCCCAAAGATCCTGACACAGGTGAGGATCTGCCAAAAACTCCACTGCAGGAATTACCCCTTAATGGCTCTTCCTGCTGTGCCTTCCCTGATGCTGTGTTACTGTTGAGCATTCCCAAATTATCTAGGCTTTGTATCTTCCCCCGGTGTTTCTCAGTTGTGTAAATTCTCCCCGATGAACAGGATTTCAAACTTATGCAATGGATGTTTCATCATGGATTAAACAAGAGGAAGAGCCACCCTGCTCTGAACAACAGGACTTGGAGAAAGAGGAAATCTCTGCAGGTCCAAGTACAGGTCAGTAACAGATTTCAGTTGGGATTTTAGGGACAGTAAATCCAGTTTATTTTTTAATACTGTATGAAATGTCAAACCTTATGATGTTAACCATGTGAGAACTGGGACAAGCCTCAGTCTGCTGGTTAATATTTGGTCACAGAAATTTTGGGTTCTGTGAGCTGAAGAGGCTCCTTCCCCCTTGAGCTGGCCCAAAGCTGTCAGAGGCACTTGTTTGGGTCTTGTGTTGAGGCAAGCCCGGAGCTGTGTTCAGGCTGCATGGATCAAGTTTGTGCTGCTTTTATCTGGATAAAAACCAGGCTGAGGGCTAGGCCAACAGAGTGCTGGGCAAGAGAGTGACACCAGCTGGTGGCCAGTCACCAGTGGTGTCCCCAGGGCTCAGTACTGGGGCCATTCTGTTCGATGTCTTTATCAGCAGTGTGGATGAAGGGATGGAGGGCACCCTCAGTCCCTTTTATGGCCAAGATTCTCTGCCCTGAAGACAAGTTTCTCACTTCCCATGCAGTCGGTTCTTCCAGACCTTTCTGGAAATGGTTTGGAGGTTTTGGGGATTTTTGGAGGTCTTGATCCTCCCCCTGTAATCCATTCCCAGTTCTTGACCTCATTCCTGCCTTTGCTCGTTGTTGTGCTTGTCTCCAGGAGCTACAGCAAGGATGTTCATTCCAGAAATTGCTGCCCTATCTCCACATGGCCCCCCTTTCCCCAGACAAATCTTCCTCTTTCTCATGGCTCCATGGCATTACAGTTATCAGTGTTTGGGACATACATTCCTTCATTTTCTGAGAATTGGGAGCTCAGTGGGTCTCACTTTGGACTGCAGTTTATAGCGTTTCAAGAGAGTGGGCTTTAATCACAGTGATTTTCTATCCTGGCTGCAATTTGAGTCAGTGAAAGTTGTCTTTGAAAGTTCCATAACAAAAATACTATTCCACTTAGGTTGTTATTCAGGCAAGAAAAATAGGTTTCCAAGGCTATTCATTAAAAAACAGGTGCTTGTTAGACAGTGCAAGTTCCTGGGAGAAGAAAGTGCTGCTGATAAGCTCAGGAGGGGAGGTTTTGGTTGGATATTAGGAAAAGGTTCTTCCCCCAGAGGGAACCAAACAGGCTCCCCAGGGAATGGGCACAGCCCCAAGGCTGCCAGAGCTCAGGGAGCATTTGGACAATGCTCTCAGGCACAGGGTGAGATTGTTGGGGTGTCCATGCAGGGCCAGGGGTTGGACTCCATCCTTGTGGGTGTCTCCCAGCTCAGGAGATCCCACAGTTCTGTGACTTGCTGAGCTGGTTCCAGGGCCCTGCTTGGACTCTGCTTCTGGAGATGCTCAGGGGAGTGTCTGGATGCAGCTGGGAGCACTGAGGTGGGACAGTGTCTGCTCTGTGAGCTGAGTGAGAGGCTGAATCTGAGACTGCAGCGGTCATTTTTAATGTAGATTTTTTAAAATACAGTTGAAAAAAGTCCTATTTTCCTGGAAATTTTCTTTCAGTGGATGCTGGTACTTCGTTCCTTTCTCAGTATTAAAGATGTGGCTTTGGGCTGGGAGGGGCATTCCTACGAGGACTCCTGAATTAAAAATCTCTAAAATCTCTGTTTCAGATGAAAATTTGAAGAGGGATCATCCAGCAGATTGCTTAGAGAGCAAGACCTGTGACTTAGAGGTACCAGGAAGGCCAGGAGAGGGGTTTCCCAAAGATCCCAGCCATGGAGTGACATGGGACAGGCAGTGGAATTCAGAAATGATGGAAACAACCACCACCAGGAATGGGAACAGCCTTGGAGGTGATGCTCAGTACGATTTCTTTAGTGCTCAGGAAAAGAGCCTGGAAAAGAGGCCCTGTGTGTACAAATGTGAGAGAAACTGCCCACAGCAGGACCAGCCTCAAGCACCTCAGGGAGAAGGGGAAATGTTCCCAGGCCCCACGTGTGACAGGATGTTCCCTCTGCTGCACCCACACCCAGGAGAGATGGGAATGGGCCCGGGAGAGATGAGAATGGTCCCAGGAGCTGCTCCCACGTCCTGCGAGGGGCCAGGGCCCCGCTCTGAGTGTGCAGAGACTCCCCCGGGCCCAGGCAGGCCCCGTAATCAGGACATCCTGGGCACAGAGGACGCTGCTGAAAACGAGGAGAGCTTCCCCACGGACACATCGGGATCCAGCCTCTGCTGGGAGCCACCCCTGGCCCGGGGCAGCCCTGCCCAGCAGCAGAGCCAGGGCCGGGGCAAATCCTACATTTGCAGCGACTGTGGGAAAACCTTTGTTTGCCATTCATGGCTCGTTAGGCACCAGACAAGTCACACAGGAGAGAGGCCCTACAAGTGCTCCAAGTGTGACAAAACCTACAGGAGGAAGGATTACCTCCTGAACCACCAGCGCCGGCACACGGGAGAGAGGCTTTTCCAGTGTCCTCTCTGCAGCAAAAGATTTGTGCTCAAGAGGAGCCTGCTGAAGCATCAAGAAGGTCACATGCAGGAAAACCACGTGCCACTGGCCAGCTGGCCCTGCAGGAGCATCCAGAGCTCCGTGATGCATTCCATTTAGGACATCCCCCACGGCTGTCCCCTCGCTGGGCCAGGGCAGCACCCCCAGCTCTGTGCCAGACCCTGATGGCAGGAGGAGGCTGTGGTACGGCCATCCTGAGCCCCTCCCAGGAAAAGGGAGGTGGTTGGGGGTTATTTTCCACCTTAGACAGCATTCACCAGTGCCTGTGGATTTGGGGAGGTGGAGTTTGGAGGTACTGCTGGCTGTGAGTCCATGTGGGAGAGAAACTGCCTCGACATGAACGATTTGTGACGTCTGTTACAAAGAAGAGTTGTCTGAATAGAGAGAAATTATCCAAAATGTTATCCCAGGAGTCCAGAGTCCTTGGACTGGGCTGGGAACAAGTGAGTTAAAGGTGTTAATTGTCCACTAAACAAGTGGAACTGTGTCAGGAAACACCCACTTGGGTGAGATGCTTTGGGAAAGGAAGTGTTGCCCCTGTGGCTGTAGGAGGAACCCTCTTTCTTCAGTGGCAGACAAAGAAGGTGCAGAGCCTGGGAGGCAGCTTATTCCTACTGTTAAATCCTGGGGATCCTCACTGCTGTACCCCAAGGGAAAATTCCTGAAGGGCGAAATCCTTCCTGGGAGTTGTAAAATGGCCGGGGAGCCTGGAATATGATTTTAATTCTGCATAGCCTTAAAGTTGTGTTGCATTTCTTTTCCCACATTGTTCATGGTCTTCTGTGTTTGTTCAGTTTTCCAAATCCTGTGAAAGCAGAGTATGGAGATGCTGCAGAAACCTGGGAAACAGAGAGTTAACGAGCTGCTGTGTCCCAAACACTGATAACAGGATCTGCTGGAGAGGAGGCCATGTGGAGGTAGGGCAGCCCTGCTCCTCCAGCCTCCTCCCTTGGGTCTGTGTTCCACTCCCAAGAGAGAAGCTCCTGAGGTTTGTAGATGCCCGTGGCCAAAAGTGAGTGACAGGTGTCAGAAGGGTCCACAAAAGCTAGTAGCAAATTCCACTCTTAGCATGGGAATTGGTATTTCTCCCCTTACCTTCTGGTAGGAAGAGAAATAAAAACATAAAAGGGAAGAGGGAAGAGAGAGGGAGATCAGAGAGATGAAGGGAAGGACATCACGGGTCCTGGCTCCAGCATTAATCCAGCTGACACAGTGTCCAGGATCCCAGAGGTGCCCCTGTGAGCCCTGGATCACCCTTTCACAGCCAAGTTTTCCACACCCTGGGGCTACTTTTTTCACTTTTGATGCAAATGAGTCAGCAGACACAGTCCATCCCTTTGGATCGATCCTCTTAGAAATGGGTCAGGGGGTCTCTGGTCGTTTTGATCCCCTCCACCTTGATCAACCTTTGTTGGACACTCCATCCCCTGTGCTGTGCATGCTGTGCTTATCTCCAGGAGCCAGAACAAGGCTGTTTGTCCGAAAAAAGAGCTGTCCCAGCTCCATGTGCCCCCTTTTCCAGCCATATCCTGTCCTTCCACACAGCTGAGACATACCCCCTTATCTCCAGACTTCTACAGAATCCAAAGTGATAAACCTGCGCCTGAAAAATGACCAGCTTGGGACTCTACTTGCTTCAGCAGAATGCAGGGAAAGAGAATTATTAGGGAATTTAGATAGGAAAAAGCATGGTGGACACAAGCAAGACGCCAGAGAGGAAATTAAAGGGAGGAAAAGAGCTGAATTATTGCTGTCAGTGAAAACTGAGCAGCTGTAGAAAGAGTTAAGGAAGAAAAGGAGGAAGACAAGCCCAAAACTGGAAAAAGCAGAGGGGCTGAAAATATCAGAGGGTCCCGCTCTGTGGCCACACCCTATTCCAATTTGTCCCTTGTTACCAAGGTTTGGGACACAGCAGCACTTTAACTCCTTGGTGCCCAGGATGCTACACCCCAGGGCACTGCCCACGCTGTGCTGGGACCCACAGCTCTTACTAGGGCTAACTCCAGAAATTCCCTTTCCTGCCGCGGCAGGAATTTGCCATTGTGGTACTTTAATTTTAAATCAAGGAGTGCAGGTGCTGCATGGAGTCAGTGCACTGTAGTCTCTGGAATTCCTTTGGGGTTAAGGTTGGCAGATTCTTGCTTCTCACCCAAGAGTCATAAATTAACCTGAGCAGTTTGGCACAGGGGCATTTGCTCCAGGGATTTTAACTCCTTGCCCTCCGGGTCCTACACCACCATCCTGCTATGTTAGCACTGGATATTGTGCTCCCGTGTCCATTAAAAATTGTTATTAATTGTTGACAAGAACCAGCTGGAATGTGAATGTCCAGGCCATTATTCTGGCTGCATGGATAAGATTCCACTTGCTGGATGTGTGGCTGTTAAGGAAATTTCCCATCCAGGAGCCACTGTGGAGTCACAGCTGAGCATGACCTGAGCTGGGACGGGCTCTTGTGAGCTGATGGGTCCCTGTTTGATCCCGCACCACCCTCACACAGGTTTCCTCACAGACTCCATCCCAGATTTCCCATAGCAGAGCCTCGGGCAGCTGGATCCTTAACAACAATTTAATCTTGATACAACGACAGGGTAACAGCTCAAGGCGGTGCCTCCAAGGAGGGACTCCTAACAAAGGAATTCCACCCCCTCCACAGGCTTTTCTCACCTCACAACCTAAACAGAAAATGTGGGATGATCGGCTCCTGCTGTGTCCCTGCATGTCCCTCCCTGCGCCCTTTGTTATGGAAAAGTCGGGCAGTTCCCGGCCCCTCGGGCTCCGGATTGTTTCCCTCCCTCCACAGCCTCCAGGATGCTCTTGCAAATCAACCTGAGTCAGATCGAATGGGATCGTTTTTCAGGAGCCATTTCCCGCTGCATCTCTGGGCTCCAGGAGATTCAGAGGGTGTTGGAGGAGGTAAGGATCCGCCGGTTCTCGGGGTCACCCCGAGTTCCCATCCCGTTCTTCAGGGGACACAAGCGGTTTTCTGATCTGTGCAGTTGTGGCAGCCAGGACTCCAAGGAGTTAAGGCTGTGTCCCGAGCATTGATAAGGAGCAGGAGTTAACAGGATGTGGCTGGAGAGGGGGGCACGGCACATAGGGCAGCGCTGTTCCAGCTCCTCCCCGGAGCGCAGAGACACAACAAACACTGGACAAACACAGCGGGGAAGCGAGCAGGGAGATCTGCGGGGGAGGATCGAGATCACAACAACTCCTCAAAGCCCCCCGATCCAATTCCAGAAAGGTCCAGCAGCAGGATTGCGCACACTCCTTCATTTGCATGGGAAGCGGGAAACCTGATCCCCGGGGCGGGGAAAACTTACCCATAAGAAGGTGCCCCCACAGCATCCTCGGGATCCCGCCCGCCTGGATCGGCGCTGGAGCCAGGTTTGGTGATGTTCCCTGACCTCTCCCATCCTTCCTCCTTAATTTACTAATAGAAGATAAGGGGCTAACTTACCCAATTTCCATGCCAAGTGTGTAATTTACTAATCAAACCTCGTAGCTCTTTTGGGACCCTCTGGAGTTTGTGGTTCCTTTTGGACCTCGGGCATCTCCATGCCGGAGGAACTTCCCTTTGGAGCGTGACACGGCGCTGCTCGTTCAACGTGCTCCTTCAGACACCTTTTGCTCGTGTTCAGGGCTTCTGACGGGATTGAGTCGGACGTGTCGTGGCCTTCTAAGGACACGATTTATTCATTTTACTAATAAGTGTATGGATTTGTCACCTGTCACTTTGTCGGTGGTGTCGCGGGGAAAAAATAGAGGTGTCTGAGTCAGGGAAGAGCCTGTTTGGGGTCAGAGCTCCTTTTCCTTAAAGGAAACTTCCTTAAAGGACGTTTTTTTGCGTGCGTGTTTCTGCCTAAGTTTTGTCCGGATGTTTAATTCGTTGGCTGGAAATTTCAGGGGTTTTAATTAAAATTGTCAAATTGCACGGGTCGTTCTGCAGCGGGAGAGGAAGGGAGGAGCGAGGCTGAAGACAGAGGAGGAGCTCAGCGGCTGCCACCCTCCAAATCGCAGGTTTCAAGGCATTTTTGCATTGGAAAGAAACGGGCGGGGAGGCGGGGGCTGGTCCGGCGCGGGGGGGCCCCCCGCTCCGCGGGTCCGGGACCGCGCTCTGGGCCAATCCCGCGTCCCGCCGGTGCTCAGAGAGGGAGTCCCGGGGGTTCCGGTCCCGACCCGCGTCCAGGGCTCGCTAAGGGAATCCTTGGGCTCCGGTCCCGACCCACGGCCGGTGCTCGCTGAGGGAGTCCCGGTTCTCCGGTCCCGACCCGAGGCCGGTGCTCGGCCGAGACTCCCGCGGTTTCGGCCCCGCCGCCGTTGCCTTGACAACGAGTAGACGCCGCTCCCAATCTCCACCTCCCTTCCCACCTCGTCCAATCAGCGCGCTGCTTTCCCCGCGCGCTGACCAATGGGGATGAGCGCCCCTCCCGCCCTCTCCTCGTGGAGGCCACGGCGCGCCTCGGGGTGGGCGGACACGGCGGGCCAATGGCGTGTGGGAAATGGTTGAGGCTGAGTTCTGATTGGCTGCTGCTGCCCGGCGCCGCCTGTGATTGGCTGCTGCGGCTCGGCGCGGCTGAGGGGGAGGAAGATGGCGGCGCAGCGTGGCGGTGAGGCGCTGAGAATTCCGCGGCGCTTTCCGGGCTGCGGAGCCGTGTCCGGCCTCCTCCGACAGCCCTGCCTCCCGGCACCGCGAGGGCAGCGCCGCCACCCGCTCCCCCTCACAGCTGTGGGGCGGGGAGACAGGCACCGACACCCCCGGCAGGTGCAGGGGGTGAAAGCGGGGCTGGGTTGGAACGGTTGGTGTTGAAAGGGACCTTTAAAGCCCATCCAGTGCCACTCCTGCCATGGGCAGGGACACCTTCCACTATCCCAGGCTGCTCCAAATCCAACCTGGCCTTGGACACTTCCAGGGAACATCCACAGCTTCTCTGGGCACCCTGTGCCAGGGCTTCCCCGCCCTCACAGCCAGGAATTCATTCCCAATATCCTATCTCTCTTTCAGTTTGAAGCCATTCCCTGTGTCTTGTCCCTCCATGCCTTGTCCCCAGTCCCTCTCCAGCTCTCCTGGAGCCCCTTCAGGCCCTGCCAGGGGCTCTGAGCTCTCCCTGGAGCCTTCTCCTCTCCAGGTGAACATTCCCAGCCTGGTTCTGGAGCAGAGGGGCTCCAGCACTGGAGCAGCTTCGGGGCCTCCTGGATCATTCCAACGTGTCCCTGTCCTCCCTGTGCTGGGGACGTGTCCCAGAATCCCAGAACAAGCCCCTTGGAACAGGATGTGGTTGTAGAAAAGAGAAACACGCAGGTGGGGCAGCCCTTCCTGGGGCCGCTTCCCTTCTGCTCCATGCAGATAAGGGCAGTGGGAAAAGGCAGTGCAGGAATCGGGTCGGGAAAGGAGCACAGAGTGTCAGCCAAAGATTGATCCAGGAGAGGTGGCTCAAGACCCCCAGAGCTTTCCAGAAAGCCCTGGGAGAAGGGACTGTTCATCCTCACTCATTTACATGAAAAAGGAGAACCCTAATTCCAGGGGAGGAGAACTTCAGGGTATGAAAATGTGCCCTTAGGACAGGATCAGTGCTGGAGCCAGGATTGGTGATCTCCTTGCCTCTCCCATCTGATCTCTCTTCCCTCTTTTCTTTTATTCTTTTATTTCTCTTATTACCAGAAGATAAGGGCAAACATACTAATTTCCATGCTAAGTGTTTAATTTAATAATCAAACTTTGTGAGCTTTTTTCGAACCTCCTGATCCATGTTCCTTTTTAACCACGGGCATCCTCAAACCTTGGCATCTCCTCCTCTTCAGAGTAGGATGCAGCAGGATCCCTGGCTGGTTTATTCCCTTTTTCAGTGTTCCTGTCCAAAGATCTCCTCATTGACTGACACCCCTGAGACTCTCCTCTGATATGATGGGGGACGTCACTTCCTAAACTTTAATTTTGGGGAATTATTTGTCTCTCAGCCTTGTGCTGCGTGCTGGATAACCTTTGGAGCTCGGGATCCCTTGTGGATACACAAATGAATGAAGCTCACCACAGGGGTTAATTAAATGTAAATCTGCATATTCAGGGTCATTAAGCTGATTTTTAAAGTTTTTTTCCCTTTTCAGATCGATGATTTAAGGCAGTCGGGACAGACCTGGCTCCTCTCCGTGGGGAGCTCCTGTTGGAAGTTCAGTCTCGTGTTTCACTCAACCACCTCAGCTCCTCCTCTTTGCCAAAACCGCGGGGTTTTGGGAGAAATTTAGACCTGTTTGGGCCTGAGGTTGATTAGGAGCTCCCTAAACTTCCTGCCTGGTGTGTTTTTTGGGGTTTCCCCCCCGTTGCTGGTGCGTGACGATGGGTTACTGCGCAGCCCTGAACTGCCACAACGGCACGAGCGGGGTCTACAAGAACAGCTCGGTCAGTTTTTATGGATTCCCCCTACAAAACAAAGCTCTCCTGAGGCAGTGGATCCAAAACATGGGCCGGGACATGGAGAATCCCTCCAGGTACCAGTGCCTGTGCTCGGAGCATTTCGAGGAGAGCTCCTTCAAGACGGATCCTCTGAAAATCGGCAAGAGACGGCGCCTGCTGAAGGAAGCTGTTCCCAACAAATTCATCCTGGGGGTGGATGGGACCTGGCTCGTGGGGACCCCCCAAGGTTTCAGCTGCGCACCAGGCAGCAAAACCCGAAAAAGGATCCGGAATTCCGAGCCCTGTAGGGTAATTGAGGGGCTGGGGAGTGGGAATAAATTAAATTAAAGGGGAGATTTGCATGCAAAGCCTTGGAAGCAGATTGAAAAAATATCCCTTAAAGGGTTTAATTAATAGTAATAATAATAATATTGTTATTCCCTAATAGTAAGCTTTCATTACCAGGGAGGAGCTTTTCTAGCCAGTCTGGCAGATCATGGCACTGCCTCGGGGTTTATTTAAAACACTGAATTATTTTATTTTTCACTGAAGGAAGAACCACATTCCCGGAGGGGGCTGGGCACGGATGCTGACCACGGATATCTGTTTTTGTGACTAATTTCTGACCCAGTTGTTGGAGCAAATCATTGTTCTGGCTGAGTCACATCGCTTTAAAGCCTTTTCTCTCACTCTGGATTAAACAGTAGAAGGTTCTTATGTAAAATCCTTCATTAATATGCTGCTTACACATAGCACAGACACTGCTGGGAGCAGCTGGGAGGTGCCCACGGGTTTAAACTGTTGGGATAAGAGGGTTTTCAGGGATTCACAGCTCCTCTGACTGTGGAACATTTTGCTTTTTAGGTCCCTGAGATGTTTCCTCAGTGGCCACGTCTGGAAGATTGGCAGAATGAATTTTATAAGCAATTGCTGAAGGAGAAATATGGATCTTTCATCACACTGGGAAAAGGTCAGTTTTCCCTCTCCAAAGGGACACACTCTGGGTCTGGCCTGGCTCCTGTTGCTCCTCAAATCCCTGGATTTTTAGAGAAATCATCTTTAAGTGCTTGTGAATCTTTGTGAGAGATAAGAAGCTCCACGATTTTGATTTAAAAGGTTGAAGGACAGTTTAGGATCCCAGGAAATGCAGCTGCCAACGAAAGAAAAAAGGAGCAAGGGGTGGAAAAGGTTAGGATACCAGAGCTGCAGTGACACACAGGATCATTAATCCTGTACCCTCATTAATTACAGTGAAGCTGTGTTTCCCTCATCCCTAGACCCTGATGTATGTCTGAGATTAACTGAAGAGAATTTAACTATTTTGATGCAGAAATAGTGAAATAATTTGAATGATGCCCAGAAAATGAAGACATCTCGTTAATTAGCTTTAAATGTTCAACTATATGTTTGCTTGAAGTCACTGATATTTTAAATCTGTAGCTGTGAACCCTCCCTTGCTCCTCAGCATTCAGGTAATTGCCTGGATTGATTCCTAGAAGAATCTGCTGAAATTTGGGGCATTGTACAAGGAGGAATTAGCTGGGAAAAAGACAGGACTGAACCATAAAATCCAGCACCAGGCAGCTGAATTCGGGGTTAAGGCTCAAATCCGAGACCTTCCACTTTTCAACATTTAATCTTCAAACTTCTGGATGTAATTTCTGGAATATTTTATAAAAGTTGAAGCACAAATCCTGTTCACCTGCATCCCAGTCACCCTTTTAGCCACCAGGGCAGCTGCTGCTGCTCCCTCCTCATCGGGTCTTTCCCTGGAATAACAGAGATGCTCTTTAGAGAGTGGGTGATGCAGGGATTTGCTGGAAAACCATCAGGGGGAAATATTAATAACCATAATTCCCATGTTCTTTCTGTTCCTTGTTCAGATTTGTTCCTTGTTCCCAAAACCCATATCCCAGCAGGACAAGCAGCACGGGTCAAGGATCCACAGGATTTGGAGGGAAAGAAAATTCCTGCCAGCCTCAGCACAGGTGTGTGGTGGTGTGGGAAATCACTGGCAGCACCTTGAAATTGGTAGGATTGGAGGGATGGGCTTTTTCAGCTCATTCCTGCTTTTTTTTTGTTTTTAAACCCAAAACTCAGAGGTTTTGTCCAGAAGCAGTGAATGGGGAATTGTTGTCTTGTGGAGATTCGTGTTGTGTCACATCACATACAGGGAATGTTTGCAATCTCCTCGTTGCAGGCCATGGTGGTGCCACGATCCACAGTGCAGGAGACACACAACTGCGTGGATCATCCTTGGGATCATCCCAAACCCTGCACCGCCACTTCTCGGACCAGGGGGAAACATCGGGGAGCCACCAGCAGACTCCGGCAACAAATCCGGCATCAAATCTGGGGAATCCTGTGGGAATCAGCAGCGGTGGCAGTGTCCTGGCAGGGCAGGAGGTGGATGAGTTCAGGCAGTTCCTGCTGTACCACCAGGGCCAGCCCGAGGACGCGGCGGTGCCGTGGTTCATCTGCACGGAGTGCGGGGAGAGCTTTGCCCGCCACGTGCACCTGCTGCGGCACCAGCGCTCCCACACCAGGCAGCAGCCTGTGCCCAGGGGACACCCACCCTCCACAGCCACCTCTGAACACATTCCCACATCCCCAGCCTGCCTGGGGTAGGGATGTGCAGTCAGCTGTCAAAAATCCTGCCCTGCCCAGAGCTGGGGTTTGGATTAGGGTGGAGTTGGGGGATAAGGAGGTTTTCCCAAATTGAATCGAGTTCTGGTTCAGTTTGTTGCTGGCCAGGTCATTGATTAGGACCTGGATCATTCCTGTCGTTCTTACCATGCTCCATCCAGCTCCTCCTTGGAGCAGGAGTTGGATAGAGCAGCATTGGCTGTACCAAAAGAGGCATTAAAAAAACAAACCTGGTGCACCAAACAACACGTGCTGGAGAGCATCCAGAGTAGCACAGAGAAACACTGGAAGTTTTCAGGGATGAAAAATGAAGAATTGGAAATGGGATTGTAAACTGATGTTTGAAGCAATCGATTCTGAGCATTATTTCCCTACTTTAGCCTGCTCTCCCATTACTGTACCTGCAGAACTAACTCTATTTTTGTGTTCTATTTTTATATTGACTCCATGTTTTCCTGTGGGGTGAGATGCTGCTTTGTTTCTGAAATTCTGGGGGGAAAAAAACCCATGGATATATTCGATATGTGTGTACAGTGTGTCAGTGATGTTCCTCTGGGAAGTGGAAATGCAGCAGGGAGAAGGTGAGAGGAGAGGAGGGGAGGGCCTGTGGAGGCAGCACATGCAGATTTTGTGTTTTCTCCCTATGTGCTGGTGGTTTGCAGCATTTTAGAATATTCCAGTTGAGTGCCAAGAGGGAAAATGTGTTGCCTCCAGTTGGAGGGGTGTCCTCAGCCACAGACTCCAGCTGGAATGAAGTCTCTGGGCTCAGCAGCCCCTGAGGAGCAGCAGAGAACACCCAGCTGGTGTTATGCTGAGGAGTTCCAGAAGTTCTGAGCAGGACTGGGAAAATACACTTGGCCCCAAAGCATCCTGTACCATCCCAGGTACAGGAATAATGTCCCAAAATCCTTTTGGCACTGGCTTCTCATTGTTTTCATTCTCATAAGTGGAGTCCTGGGGGTTGGCTTTGCTTTTATTCCTCACAGAATCCCAGAGTGGTTTGGTTTGGAAGGGATTTTAAAGATCATCCCATTCCCACCCCATTCCATGGCAGGGATACCTTCCACTGTCCCAGGCTGCTCCAAGCCCCATCCAGCCTGTCCTTGGGCACTGCCAGGGATCCAGGACAGCTGCTCTGGGCACCCTGTGCCAGGGCCTCACCTCCCTCCCAGGGAACAATCCCTTCCCAAGATCCCATCCATCCCTGTGTCCTGTCCCCCCATCCCTTGTCTGCAGGCTGGGATGCTCCAGTGTGGGATGTGGTTTTACAGCCTGGACATCCTGCACTGCTCCTGGCCCTCAGAGAGCCCCAGCAGGAGGGAAAGTGTCCTCCTGGACTGGAACACAGCTCCATTCCCACTGAGGGGTTGGTTCCTCTGTCTCCTGACCACTGGATCCCATGGGATGCTCCAGGCCCCAGCACTCCTCACTCCTCAGGGGGCAGAGCTGCTGTGGCAGACCCAGCTTCAACTCCCCACAGCCACAGAGTGAGATCTTCAGCAGGTGCTGTCCTGGGGATCAAAGCTTCTCCCAGGAGGAACTGACATTCCCAGGGAAATATCACCTGTGTGGTAAGAGATGCTTGGAAAATTTGGGAATAAACCAAGCAAACCCTGTCTGTGCTAGCAATAGGTGAATCCATGGCTGAGATGAAGAAACCCCAGGAGCGGCTGAGGGAGCTGGAAAGGGGCTCAGCCTGGAGAAAAGGAGGCTGAGGGGAAACTTTGGATCTGCCCAACTCCCTGACAGGAGGGGACAGCCAGGGGGGTTGGGCTCCACTCACAGGGAACAGGGACAGGAAAACTGGAAATGGGAAATGGAAATCATACTTGGATTGGATAGTGGAGAAAACATCTTAATGAAAAAGGCTCAGCCCTGAGGCCATGGGGCAGGGCCAGGGGGATTGGGGTGTCCCAGCTGGGGGTCAGTGCTGGAGGGGACAGGGAGCGATGACAGCCTGGAGGGAAATGGCTGCTCAGGTTCCCGTGACACTGCTCAGCCCGTTAACCCTTCTTGTGCCACTGCCCTCCCTTCCCCCGGGGCCGGGGTCATCCCGCTGCCTGCCCAGCTCAGGAAAGCCGCTGTCATGGCCCGTCCATAGGGATCCCAGAACACCGAGGCACTGGAGGAGCTTTTCCCGGGATAATCCCAGGAAGGTGGGACCGTAACGCTTTTCCCTGGCCTGGCACCAGCCCCAGCCCTGGCACCGTAAAAACGAAAGGTCCCAGGGTCAGGATGAGCACTCGGCGTGGTTCCCAAACCCAGAATATCCCCCCACGAGGGTCTTCTGGCCAGGACGGGGATCCTGGTGTGGGTGTTCATGTCCTCTCCCGCCACAGCTCCTGGCCCTCGGTGCCACCCAAATCGGTGCTCCCTGTCCCCAAATCCAGTTCAGTGCCACCTCCACTCGTGTGAGCGTCGGTGCTGATGTGGATGCAGAGACTGGTGCTGGTGGCAGAGCCCACACAAACTCCCATGGCGGTGGCGATGCCGCTGCTGCTGCCGGTGTCGGTGGCACTGCTGGAGGTGCACCGGTGCCACTGCGAGTGCCAGCGCCAGTACCCGCGGCCGTGGCGGAGCCACTGCCGGTGCCAGCGGACTGTGGCGGTGCCAGCGCCGGTGGCAGAGCCGCCGCCGGTGCCGGTGCGTGGGCTGGTGGCGGCGCCGGTGGCGGTACCGGGGCCGTGCCGGTGGCGGAGCCGCTCCCGGTGCCGGTAGGCGGCAGTGCTCGGCGCTCCGCGCTGCCGCCGCTCCCCGCCCGCTGCCGCCCAGCCCGGAGGAGGCGGATGCGATTCCCCGGCTGCCCGTGGCTGCTCGGCGGGGCGGCGGGGCCCGGCCCGTGCGCAGGCACCGACAGCGGCCCNGTCGCTGGCGGGCGCGCGCGCCCCCGTGTGTCGCGACTGTCGCCGACTGCGGGCGATGGAGGAGCCGCCGCCGCCCGGCCCGGCCCGGCCCGCACGACCCGGCCGGGACCCTCCGGCACCCCCAGCCCGCGGGGCCCTCGCCAGCACCGGGCGCCAGAGCCGCGGCGGCCACGGTGCCCCGGGGATGTCCGTGCGTCCCCGAGGTGCGCCGGGCACCGCTGACCCGGCATTTCCACGTGCCCTCGGGGTGCCCCGGGATGTCCCCAGGGACGCAACCCGCGGTGGCCTCAGTGCTCCCGGGATGCCCCGCTGACCCGGGATGCCCGTGTGTTCCCAGCGTGTCCCCAGGCACCTCTGCCCCGGGATATCCCCGTGCCCCCGGGATGCCCCCGGGTGCCCTGCGATGCTCTGAGCAGGCTTCAGCCCTGGGATGCCCCAGGCACCTCTGTCCTGGCATGTCGCTTTATGTCCCCAAGGTGTCCCTGGACACCCCTAGCCCACGCTTGCCCTGGCTGCTCTTTGCCCACCCAGCCCCATCCTCCTCCTGAGTGGGTTCCAGCCCGGGCAGAACCAGGAATGGCTCCCAAGGGATTGGGGATTGGGGTGACAAGTTGGGAGGGGGTCACCATGGTGACCTGCCTAGTTCTGGCAAGTGTTCCATGGGGACAGAGATGGGCACTGACCCCACGGCCACCCTGGATACCTCTCACTGTCCCCTCAGGCCAGTGGGCATCGCACACAGGGGTCCCCTGCACTTCTGGGGCTGCTGGTGGCCAAAAGCCCTGGAGATGGGGAACAGAGGCTCCAGGGGGTGACCGTGGGCCTCCTCCAACTCGTGCCCTCCCGGTGGCCCAGGTGCAGGAGTGGAACATGGAGGCCCCTCACCTGATGCCGCTGCAGCCGCCGCTGCTGCCGGAGCGGGCGCATGTGCGGGAGGCGCAGCTCCACTCCGCCGAGGCCTCGCTCTGGACCGTGGTGGCCACGGTGCAGGCCATGGAGAGGAAGATCGACCTCCTGGCCACCCGCCTGCTCAGCCTGGAGGGCCGCTCTGGCACGGCAGAGAAGAAGCTCCTGGACTGTGAGAAGACAGCCATGGAATTTGGGAACCAGCTGGAGAGCAAGTGGGCCGTGCTGGGCACCCTCATCCAGGAGTACGGGCTGCTCCAGCGGCGCCTGGAGAATGTGGAGAATCTCCTGAAGAACAGGAACTTCTGGGTGCTGCGGCTGCCTCCCGGCCCCCGGGGCGAGGTCCCCAAGGTAAAGTGTCCCAGGGGGCTGCAGGACAGTGGGGGGACCCGGGGTTTCCCTGGGGAGCGGGCGCTGCTGAGCCGGGGGTCTTGTCCCCACAGGTGCCAGTGACATTTGTTGACATCGCCGTCTACTTCTCGGCAGAGGAGTGGAAGAACCTGGAGGAGTGGCAGAAAGAGCTGTACAACAACCTGGTGAAGGAGAACTATGAGGCTTTGCTGTCCCTGGGTAAATGTCCCTTTTCCCCCCTTTCCTGGCAGGATGGAGCAATGGCTGTGTCTCCTCAGTGGGTCCCCAGCGTGGATGCCCTGGTTCCCTGCCAGTGGTCAGTGGTGGCACTCGCTGTGTCCTGGGACCACCCATTCCAAAGGGGACGCTCCATGGCTCGTGCTGTGTGTGGGGACAGGGTGACACACCGTGCCATGCCACTGCTGCCATGGTGCTGCCCAAGGAGCTGGTGAAGGTCCTTGTCCCCCAGAACCCAGGGCCTGAGTGTCCGCACTGCCTCCAGCATGGAGCTGCCGTGGGATTTAGGTGCATTCTCTGCCAGGAGGGACACCAGGTTCTGGCAGCCTGGTGTGTCCCCAGAGTGTACCCCAAAGCCTGGGTGACAGGGAGGGGGTGACAGGCATGGGGTGACATCATTCTGTGTCCCTGGCAGATGGGGCCCTGTCCAGAAGCGAGGCACAGCCCCGCAGCGAGCGCGGGGACGGGCCCTGTGTCCCTGAGCAGCGGGAGCTGGAGCAGAGGGAGCTGCAGCCAGACGCCTGCGCGGGTGAGGCACTGTCCCCACTGTCCCCACTGTCCCCACCTCATGGTCCCCCACCCTCCTCACCCCAGGGATGCCTCTCCTCCTTCCCTAACAGTCTCAATCCCAGTGGGCCCAGTTCTCCAGCTGTGACTGGGAACTGCCATGAATGACCCCAGAAAATCCATGACTGTTGTGCCGGAGATCTTGAGTATCCATCACTGGGAGATCCACGTGTCCCCTGCTGCCACCACATTGTGCCAGAGCCCATGGGCTGTGTCACAGTCACTCAGCCCCATCAACTGTGCTATCGTCACCTGTCCCCAACAGACTCTGCCACAATCATCTATTCCCAGGGGTTGTGCCTATCCCCAAAAGCTGTCTCAGGGTCACCCATCACCAAGGGCTGTCCTACAGTCACCTGTCCCCACAGCTCCCTGGGGCTGTTGGATGTCCATAACTGCTGTGGGATAGGGATGTCCCCTGAGGCCAGAGTCCAGGGGTCACACACCACAGGATGTGGTGGCCTTGGGTCACAGTGTGGCTCCATCCCAGCCCTGGCCAAGTATCTCCTTGTGAACAGAGTCGCTGATCTCCACCTCCGACATCCTGTCCCGGATCAAGCAGGAGGTGGCTTTTGTGGGGGAGCAGCAGTTCCCTGAGGAGCGGGGGATGCCGCCAGACCCCTGTGCAGGTGAGCCCGAGGCTGAGCCTGCACCCACCGGAGCCGTTCCCTCCCCTGCCTCCCGGAGCAGGGTGTGGCCCCGCGTGGCTGAGTCCCTGTCGCCGTCCCTGTCCCTTCCTGCAGGCGCGGATGCCCTGATCACCGCGCACGACTTCTTGTCGTGGATCAAGCAGGAGGAAGAGCCCTGTGTCCGGGAGCCCTGGGAGCTGCCCGAGAGGGAGATGCTGCCCCCGGGCCCTGGTCCTGGTGAGCGATCCCCACCATGGGGCTGGGGTGGGGGCACGAGCTGTGACTTGGGGACATCCCCAGTGTCCCCGCTAGACCTGACCAGTCTCTCTGTCCCCTGCAGCCAGCGAGGGGCTGCTGGTGAAGACGGAGGAGCGGTGTCCCCACGCCGAGCCCCCCGAGGAGGTGGGTTTGCCGGGCAGCTCCGGGGAGCTGCTCTTCCCCGCCACGGGCTTCGGGACCCCCGAGGGACAGGCGGCGGTGCCAGCGGCGGTGGCTCTGCCGGCGCAGCACAGACTGGGCAAAGCTCCGGGCCCCGAGCCGGGCCCGGGGGCCGATACCGGGAGCGTCCCCGCGGCGCCGCCGGGCCCCGCCGAGGAGCGGCCGCACGGATGCGCCGAGTGCGGGAAGAGCTTCAGCGGCAAGAAGAGCCTGCGGATCCACCAGCGCAGCCACGCGGCCGAGCGGCCCTACCCGTGCGCCGAGTGCGGCAAGAGCTTCAATTGCCACTCGGGGCTGGTGCGGCACCAGATGATCCATCGCGGCGAGCGGCCCTACAAGTGCTCCGAGTGCGGCAAGTGCTACAGCCGCAAGGAACACCTGCAGAACCACCAGCGGCTGCACACCGGCGAGCGCCCCTTCGCCTGCGCCCAGTGCGGCAAGAGCTTCATCCGCAAGCAGAACCTGCTCAAGCACCAGCGCATCCACACCGGGGAGCGCCCGTACCAGTGCCCCGCCTGCGGCCGCAGCTTCCGCTACAAGGAATCGCTCAAGGATCACCAGCGGGTCCACAGCGCCGAGGCGGGGCCGCCGCCGCTGCCCCCGCCCGGGATCCTGCCCCCCGGGGATTAGGGGCCACCCCGCCGCGGACTGGCACCCCCCCGGGACGGGGACAGCCACCGGTCACTCAGCTTCCGACCAAATCGAGGTGCCCGGCCGGGGCGGGGGGTACGCGGGGAGCCCCGGGGGGAGGACGAGCCCCCAGGTCCCCCGCCACGGACGGACACTTCACCCCTCCAGCGCTCCCCCCACGGACAATGTCGCCGCACGAGGTGGGGAGC
>VWZS01001366.1:195436-205649 GCA_013397075.1 Rhabdornis inornatus
GCCGTCCCCCCCCGCGCCCCCCCCCGCCTGCCGCTCTGTCCCCTCGCCCCCGATGCTTATTTTTACTGCCCCCCCCTCCCCGCGCCGTCCCGCTGTACAGTGCTTGGGGTGTAGTTTTGTATGGACGAAGCGATACGGAATAAAGTCGTGCTGGGCTGCAGAGCCTTCAGCACCCCCGCCGCGGGTCCCCCCGTGCTCTGTGGCCGCACTCCCGCCCTGTCCCCGGGGTCCTGCGCCGTGGGAAGGCAGGGGCAGCGGGATGGGAAAGTGGGAATGTCCTGGTGGGACAGGGTAGTGGGAGTGGCAGCGGTGTGAGTCCGGGGGTGTGCGGGCTCAGGAGTCACCAGCTGTGGTGGCCTCGTGCTGGTGGGGCCCCACTCCTGTCACTGACCCATCCCTGGGTCCTTCCTGTCCCCAGGTCCCTCCTACCCCTGATTCGGGGATAGGAGTTATTTCACACAGTATTTTCCCCCAGAGCCATGTGAATCCAGGCCCCTTCCTCAGGCACCCTGGGGTCCCCAAGCTGGGTGTCACCATCCTCCTGGGAGGCCATGACCAGAGCTGGGTGACCCTGCAAATGTCACAGCTCCTGCTGCCTCACTGTCCCCTCCCTGGGGGCTGCACCCTCCTGTCCCACCCTGCCTGGGGGGAAAGGAGCTGCCACTGAGCAGGCCGGGGCAGTTCAAGGGGCCCTGGGTGCTGGGGGGCTGGAAGAGGGGACAGCACAGGGGACACAGAGGGTACAGCAGTGTTATCACCCTGATGTGGGCTGGAGACGGAGGGGGGAGACATGGGGTGCAGTGCTGGGGTGCCCTGGGGACACTGCACATGCTGTAGGGACACTGTACCTGCCATGGGAACCTTGGGAATTCCCTGGGGACCCTGCACACTGCTGGGGACACTGCACCTTTCCTGGGGACCTTGGACACTTCCTGGGAATCCTGCACACACTCTGGTAACACTGCACAATACCTGGGGACCCTGGACACTCCCTGGGGACCCTACACGCTGCCCAAGGAGTCTTACATGATGTCAGGGACCCTCCACACTCCCTGGGGACACTGGACATTGCTGGGGACACTCCCTCAGGACACTACACACTCCTGGAACCTGTCAGGCTGGGCCTTGCACATTCCTGGAGAGCCTCTGAACTCACTGGGGACACTGCACACTGCCTTGAGACCCCAAACACTGCCTTGGGACACTGCAAACTGCCCGGGGACCTCAAATACTCCTGGGCAGGGGACCCTCCACGTTCCCCCCAGGATGTGCATGCCCTCGCCCCTCTCCAGATCCAGAGAGCTGCTGTTTCCAAGCCTGGACAGCACAGCTCCTGTTCCCCAGCCCTGATCCCAGGGTGCTGAGCTGCCCCAAAAGAGTGGGGTGAGGCTCGTTTGTCCCATGGCCTTGTCCCCGTCCAGGGCTGCAAAGCCGTGAGTCAAACGACCCCACTGGCCCAGCTCCCACCCCCACACAGAGATGACACACAAAACCATAATTTCTGTGTTTTTTTGGAGGCTTTTTTTTTTTTAAACAGAAGTTTTGTGGTTATATGCAAATTAGGTCATTAAATGATTTGCATAAAATGTTCGCACGTCAGCGACTAAGTGTTCCTAACTCCCACCCCCCGACAGGTAGTAAATCCTACTGGACTAGCGCTGTCACGCCGCGCTGTCACACGTGTCCCCCGCGGGCACGGCGGCGTCACCTCGGGGCGCTCCCGCGCCTCAACTCGCCCGGGGGACACGCGGGCAACCTGCCCGGAACGCTCCGAGCCCGCGGCAGGCTTGGGGCAGCGCCGGCCACCCGTCCTCCGTCCCTTCCCGCGGGGATCCATCCGGGTGCCGCACACCCCACCGCACACCGTCCCCCCGGGGCGGCCGCGGGCACTCCGTGTCCGTGGCGGAGCGGCTCCCGCCCGTCCCTAGCTGTTGGTGAGGAAGAGGCGTCTGTGTCGGGAAGCGGAGCCGCGCGGCCGCCCGCGGCGCNCGCGGATGTCCGTGAGGACGCCGAGCAGGCGGAACTGCAGCTCCCGGTCGCGCGCCCGCTCCTCGCGCTGGGTGGCCCGTTCCTCCTGCCACATGGCCAGCTCCTGGTGGTACAGCTGGTCCCACTGCTCCTCCAGGTCGAGCAGGTGATGGATGCTAGTCCTCCAGCTCTCGCGGCGGTCCTCGCGCAGGCGGGAGCAGCCCAGCCCGCGGGCGGGGCCGGCGGCGGCCGGGGCGTCTCCCGGCGGGGAGGCGGAGGAGGGCAGCGATTCCTCGGTCAGGGCGCCGTGCAGCGGAGAGCGGGCCGGGGGCTCCTCCTCCGCCGGAGCCTTCTCCCAGGTGGGCCCCATCAGTACCCTGGGCAAGGCGCCCACCTCCGGGCCCGGGCCCCCCGCCTGCTCCTCGGGATGCGCCGAGTCGAGCCCGCGGCCCAGGGCGGGCAGGTCGGACGCGCCCTCGTGTCCCCAGTCCGAGTGAGCGTCCGCGGGGTTGAGGGAGTCCTCGGGCAGGGAAGTGACGGAGCCCTGGGAGCTGCACCGGCGGATCAGCATGGCCTGGCGGGACAGTTTCATGTCTTCCTCCGCTGACATGGGGGCCTCGGGCCCCGGCTGCATCCCCGCAGCCCCACCGTGGCCCCTCTCCACCTCCCGGCCTTCCCGTTCCTCCTCCTCCGACATGGAGGCGTAGGAGACCAGGGACTCGTTTCGCAGGGATGGGGAGATGGCCGATGCGTCTGGAGTGCGCAGCTCCGGTCCCGACTCGGCTGGGAGAGAACAGAAACCTCTGGTGAGCCTCAGCACTGCCCTGGCCCCAGGCCCCCCCGGCACGTGGATCCTAGTGGATCTCCATTCTGACCCAGCGGATCTCCATCGTGACCCAGTGGATCGCCATCCTGACTCCACTCCCAGCAGATCCAGAACCCCACTGCCACTGGATCTTCAACCAAACCCTGCTGCCAGAGGATCCCCATCTGGATCCCACACTTCCCAGCAGATCCCCATCCTGACCCAGTGGATATCCATCCTGACCCAGCGGATCTCCATCCTGACTCTACTCCCAGCAGATGCCCATCCTGACCCAGTGGATCTCCATCCAAACCTCATTCCCAGTGGATGTCCATCCTGACCCAGTGGATCTCCATCCTGACCCCGCCCCCAGTGGATCTCCATCCAGACCCAGCATATCTCTATTCAAACCCCACTCCCCTGGATGTCCATCCAGACCCAGCCCATCTCCACCCTGCTCTGCTCCCAGCACCCCCAGCCGAGCTGTTCCCGCCGTACCGGAGCCGCCCTGCCCCTCTCCTCGGCCGTACTCGCAGACGCCGGCGGGGTCGGGGCTCTGTCCCGGCAGGCGCGGCACGGCCGAGCCCTCCACGTCGGGCAGGGCCGAGGGCTGCCCGTTGGTGTCGATGTAGATGCTGGGGTGGCTCACGCCAGGCTGCAGGTGCATGAAGGGCTGCTTGGACGCGCCAGGGAAGAACAGATCTGTGGGACACAGAGGATGTGGCCTCAGCTGACAGGGACATGGCAGCCCCAAGGTACAGATGCTCCTGCAAGGCCATCCCGTGCCATCCCGTGCTCAGCCTCACCTGCCCCAGCACCATCCTGAACCCCCCTAGTGCCAGAGAATCGTGGGGTTGGGGAATAACCTGAGCTGGGAGGGACTCACTTATCCAACTCCTGGCCCTGCACAGACACCCCAACAATCCCACCCTGTGCACCCCTGAGAGTGCTGTCCAAATCTCCTGGAGCTCTGGCAGGGTTGGAGCTGTGACCATTCCCTGGGGAGCCTGGGCAGTGCCCAGCACCCTCTAGGGGAAGAAACTTTCCCTGATTTCCAGCCTGACCCTCCCCTGGCACAGCTTCATGCCATTACACAGGATTTCTTCCTTCAGCCTAGAGCCCTGTGCTTGGCACACGACCGGCATCTGGAGCAGAGACAGCTGAGTCTGGGCCACATGGACGGAGCCTATGGTGCCCCCAGTGAAAGCAGAGAGGCCACTCTGGGATCAAACAGCATCAAATTAAAGAAAAGAAGAACAAAAAAGAACCGCTCCTGCAAAGCTTGAGGTGTTCCTACCAATCCTGTTGATCTGGCATAGTTTTCCCAGAGAAACTGTGGCTGCCCCTGGATCCCTGGAAGTGTGCAAGGCCAGGTTGGACAGGTTGCAACCTGGCGTAGCACAAGGTGTCTCTGCCCCTGGCACAGGGTGGAACAGGATGAGCTTTAAGATCCCTTCCAACTCGAACCACTTTGGGATTTCTACAACTCACTGATCCCAGGTTATTTCCACAGAGGGTTTTTAATCCCAGCACATGCAGTTCCCTACCCTGGTGGCTAGCACTTGTGTACCAAGCAGGACCATGACTCTGCTGCAATCCCAACAAAAACCCCAGAGTCTCTCTGCACAACCCACAACAGCCAGCTGAGAACGCCAGCGTGGCCAGACATCCCTCAGGGAGCGCAGCCAGCGCTCCAACCACCCCCTGCCTGCAGAACCGCCACCACTGACCTGGGTCCAGGATGATCTCGGGCTCCGAGTCGTGGCTGGCCTGCAGGAAGGTGGAAGCCACCATCTTCTCCAGGGGCGTGAGGCGCGGCTTGTGGAGCGGCCCCCCGGCGCGGTTCACGGGCAGGTGCTTCTTGGAGGTGATTTTCTTCTTGACGTCCAGCCGCAGGTCGCGCCACTTGTGCTTGAGGTCGTCGATGGAGCGCTCGGTGTAGCCCAGGAAGTTGACGCGGCTTTGGATTTGGGTCCAGAGCTGCTTCCGCCGCACGGGGTGAGCCCGCAGGGCCTCGGACCCGTACAGGGCGCTGAAGTGCCGGACCACATTCCAGACCAGCGTCTCGGTCTCGTCATTGGAGAAGTTGGCCTTCCTCTTCCGGCCAGACGCTGGCATCGCCTGCGAGGCTGCGGCAGAGGTGGAAGGGGCACAATTGAACCTCGGTCCCCACTCCTCTCTGTCAGCTCCTGGGGGGAACATGGGGCTGCGGGAGCCCGAGGGAGCCGCGGAGGAGGGAGCCGAAGCAAGAGCCCCGGAGGCATCCATGGCAGGGGAGGCTTGGGCCGGGGAGGATCTAAAGAGCCGCTTCGGCACAGCACGCGGCACGGGCGCACCGCATCGCCTCGCCCGGCTCGAGAGCACCTGGGAGGGGAGAAAAGGAAAGGGCAGCGGTGGCTGGTGGCAGCGCGGGGGGACGGCGAGGGCCCCCCGGCTCTCTCCAGCCAGAGGCACCCGGGACCCCCCAGGCAGCCGCCACGGGGACGTGGCCGTGCTGCGTGTCAGGACCACGGTGAGGGGTGGTGGTGAGCGCCTCGGGCACAGCACCTGCCTCAGAAGGTGCCAAGGAGCACCTCAGGGCCAGGCTGAGGGTGATGGGGGCACCTCAAGGCCATGGCAAGGGGATCACGGCAATGCCAGCTATGATGGGGAAAGTCTTGGGCATGATGAGCACTTCAGGTTCCCAGCCAGGGCCTTGGGGCCACAGCACTGACCAAGACCTGAAGGACAGGTCCAGGGGCCTCGGCCACGGTGAGCACCTCAAGACCCTGGCCAATAAGCAGGCCTTGACCAGGGTCATGGCCACGGTGAGAATATCAAGAGCCCAGTGAGGTGAGCACCTCAAGCTCCCACTGAGGACCCTGGGGTGATGGTGAAACCAATTGCCACAGTGAGAGCCCCAGGGCCATGGCCAAGGCTCACCCCTTGGCCATGGTGAGCAGCTCAAGCTCACAGGGGACACCCTGGCACCAGGACAATGACCAAGGCCATGGCAAGTGTTGTAAGGCCATCATGCAGACCCTGGCGAAGGCCTTGGCCATGATGAACACCTGAAGAGCCCAGTGAGGACCTCGCTCCACAGAAAAGACCTTGACTGTGGTGAGCACCCCAAGCTCCCAGCGAGAACCTTGCAGACACAGCAAAGACCTCGGCCATGGTGCACACCTGGAACTCCCAGTGAGCACCCTAGGGCCATGGCAAAGACCTCGGCCATGGTAAACACCATGAACACCCCAAACTCCTCCTGAGGAACGTGGGACCACATCAAAAACCTTGGCCGTAGCAAGTGCTCCAAGGCCATGATGAAGCCCTTGGCCATGGTACACACCTGGACCAGGTGCGCAGACCTCAGGTTCCCACGAGGACCACAGTAAAGACCACGGCGCCCATCGCACCCCCGGGAGCACCGCACCAGCCCCGCGCAGAGCCCGCAGCCCCGCGGTGCCTCCGACGCCCCGTCCATGCCCCGAGCCCCCTGCCCATCCTCGGGGGCCCCCCGGCAGCGCCCATACCCGCGGGGCCCGGGGGGCTGCGCGCTGCCCTCCCTCGGCTTTGTTCGCGCTTCTCTGCCCGGGCACAAAGCGGCCGGGCCGGGGCCTGCCCCGCGGAGCCCCCCCCCATTCGGGATCCCACCGCNCGGGACAATCCCACCGGAACGGGACATCCTACCGGCAGGGATCATCCCCGCGGGAGGGGACATACCTGCATTCTACCCCGAGGGGACGGCGGGTCCCCGCTGGGGCTTCCCATCCCGGGGTGATACATTCCTGTATCCCACTCCCGAGGATGCCATGGGTGTCCCCGTGGGGCTGTGTCCCTGCGGGGATCCCGCCATGCCCCCCATCGCTGCACCCCCGTGATGGTGAATCCCATGGGGGTCCCACCCTGCTGCACCCCATGTACCCCCATGACGGTGTGTCCCCCTGGGGATCCCCCAGTGCATCGAGCCCCTGCGTCCCCCGCACTTTCCCAGCCGCGGTTGTGCATCCCTGTGGGGGTCCCGCCTGCTGCACCCCATACCCGCATACCCTGTAACTGCATTCCCTCTCCCCTGGGTGCTTCATGGCCACCGGTGACCCTGTATCCGTGTGGGGATCCCCCTGTGGCCTCCATCCCTGTACCCCCTGGGCCTGTGGGGACACCTCTGTCCCTGCCTGGTGGCCTGGTGACCTCCAGCAGCCCCGGCTCTCTGTAGACAAGCAGAGGGTCATCCCCGTACCGCATCCCACCTCAGGGACACCAGTTTGGGGGGACAGGGTGCACGGGGGGCTGTGCAGGGGACCCCAGGGTGCTCGTGAGTGCCACCAAGGATGGCACAGCCAGGACAGGGTGGTCAGCCAGGTCCTCACTGCCCGCTGCCAGGTGCTGCCATGGCCCTGGTACCCAGCTGGGGATGTCACAGCTCGGGGTGGCTGTGGGAGCCATGGTGTCCCCAGGAGGTGAAGGGGGGATTTGGGGTGGCCCCACTGCTCCCGGCAACCCCGGGGAACTCTGCCCCACTCACAGTGGATGTGACAGTAGAATAAAACCACCCGTGCTTCGCTTCGCTGAATCCCAACTTTTTAATGCCTGTAACAATCCCCCGGGCACCACGTGGTGACAGCAGCCGGTGGTGCCGATTCCCCCATGAGAAGCAGTTGCTGTCCCCAGCACAGGGACACTCCAGCACCACCCACATCCCCCCACGGCAGTCACAACTACCCCACTCAGGGCAAATCCCCACTGGCAGCAGCTCCACATCGTTTCCTGCTGGCTGCAGCAGCCACCCTCTGGGAGAAGGTTCTGGCAGCAGGTTTGTGTCCTCAGCACTGCCACTGCCCCACGGGTGACACCCAGAGTGTGGTGGCTCCACAGCCCCTACGCACGGTGATCCCACAGGGCCATACAGACCCACGGCAAACCCCACGGCACAACTGCAGGGAACAGTGGCCAGGCCGGGCCGGTGACAGCCCCAGGGAGCACCGGCCCCTCTCACGGACACCAGCGGGTCAGTGCTTGGGCGGGGTGTCCCCGAGGAAGGCTCGCCCAGCGCCGGCTGACACCATGTGAACCGCATCCTCCAGCTCGTAGAAAGCCTGGAAGAGATCCGGCGAGGTGGCCTGGCACTCCAGGTACCTCCGCAGCGTGGCCAGGCTCCTCCAGACCTCCCGCTCCGAGGGGCAGGGCGGCACGGCCGCCAGCTCGCCCGCGTCCTCGCCCTCCGCCGTGCCCTCGTCCCCGTCCGCCTCCGCCGGGTCCCCGTCGCGCTGCAGCTGCTCCCGGCTGAGCAGCCCGGGTGCCGAGGTGAGGGACACAGCCTCGGCGCTGGCGTCGGGGGTGAAGCCGGCGGCGCGGAAGCAGCTGGCGATGAGCCCCGGGTGAACATCGCCCCAGGCTTGCGCCAGCATGTGCAGCACATCCAGCAGGCTGGGCTGGCCCGCGCCGCGCTCCGCCGGCAGCCACCGCAGCAGCCGCCGCCGGTAGTGGCCCTTGAGGTCGCTGGCGATGCCGCGGTCCAGGGGCTGGGCCAGGGCGGTGGCCGGAGGGACGAAGACCATTCTGACGTTGGACAGCTGGAGGTAGGGATGCGCCTCGTGCTTGGCCAGGAGGAGGAGGACGCTCTTGCCCTGCCGCTGCTTCCCCTCGTTGAACTCCCGCAGCCACTCGGCGAAGAGCGGGGCGGTCAGGCCAGCCAGGCTGCCGGCGCGGTAGCTCCACGGCATCTGCTCCAGGTTGACGCCCCGCAGGCAGCGCGGCCGGGGGCTGTCCCCCACCGCCCGCAGCGGCACTTTCTCCGAGCCGCTGGCGTTGGCGCACAGCAGCAGCATCAGCCGCTCGCCGGAGCTCTCGCCCTTGCCGGGGGCTCCGGCCGGGAGCAGCACCGCGGTCTCCCCGCAGGCGAAGATCTCGGAGGGCGCGTAGCTGCGGAGGAGCCCGGGCAGCACCGCGCCGGCCCAGTGTTCCACCGTGGGCTGCTCCGCGTCCCCTTTCTCTGCCGGGGGTTTCTTGCCGGCGAGGCCGTGGCGAGCGCCCAGGCGAGCCAGCCAGCCGCCGCTGGGCTCGGGGTCGGGCCGAGCCAGGTGCCTGGCCCTGAGCTGCAGCAGCGGGCGGCCCACGGGCAGCTCGGCGGTGCGGACACCTTCCACCCAGCGCAGCAGCGCGGCCTCCAGCGCCGCATCCTTCCCCTCCCGCTTGCGCTTGCGCTCGGGGTCGCCGTTTCGGTACCAGTCGCTCAGGATGCGCTCCTTGTTCTTGATGATGCGGCAGATCTGGGGTTGCGACACCCCGAAGCGCTTGGCCAGCTCGCTCTGCGACACCTTGGGGCCCTCCAGCATCTCCAGCACGCGCACCTTCTCGGTCAGCGACAGCTCCTTCCGCTCCTTGCGCGGCGCTGCCGTCGTTCCCTCCCCCGTGCCCGGGGAGCGCCCGGGGCAGGGGCCCGGGCGGTGGGGGCTGCCCGTGGCCCCCAGCCCCACCGGTTCGGCGAGGCCTCTCCCGCAGCGGCCGCAGTTGTAGCCGAGCTCCGTGCCGCGCCCCAGCCGGTGCCGCACCAGGTCCGGCTTCTGCCCGATGCCTCGGCCGCACTCGGCACAATCCAGCGGCCGCTCCCCGGGCCGGCAGCGGCGGCTCTCGAAGGCGGGGGGTGCGGCCATGAACCCCCCGTTACCGGCACCGGGATTCGGCTCCGGCTCGAGGACGCCGCAGTAGCTGCAGCCCCGTTCCCGCACCGGGACGAGGAAGTCGGTGGGGCCGGTGTGGCGGGCCGGNAGGATCCGGCCCAGCGCCCGACTACTGTTCCTGGTCCCAGCTGGCCACGATCCCGCCCGTCCCCGTGTCCCGCTCACCCTGGGAGGGGCCGGCGGGTGCCGCATGTGGCCGGGGGCTCTGGTGCTCCCCGTAAGGCCCCGCTGCCGCCGCCAACCCCTCGTCCCCTCGCTCCACCTCGGCCAGGATGTCGGGTTTGGTGATGGCGTAACCTGTCACAGAAACAAGAGAAGGGACAGCCAGTGATAGTGACGCTACCGGCGAGGCCAGTAGAGATGCCACCAATGATGACATCAGTCACAACAGGCCAGGGCTGGCTGCCCGTGGCGATTGGTACAGGCAGTCGGTGTGCTCCCGTGGTGACCCCAGAGCTACCCCGAGATCTCCTGCTCCCGGCACCAATCCGGTGAGGCCAGGCCACGACCGGCAGTGCCAGGACCGGTGCCGGGCTGGCCCCGGTGCCTCACCCAGGTCGACGGGATGCTGGCGGTCCTCCTTCATGACACCGGCACCCTCGCGGTCCTCGGGAAACGCGGCGACAGCTGCTCCCGGTGCTGCTCCCGCCGAGGCCTCAGCAGCGCGAGGGATGGCGGTGACCGAGTGATGCCGCACGGGGATGACGGCGCGCGGCCGGGCGGCGGGACGCGGCGTCGGCGCCGCCCGTGGGGCGGGTGGCGGGGCCGCCGAGCCCCGGTG